>JACXGI010004994.1:0-20198 GCA_016801175.1 Esox masquinongy | reverse complement strand
AATAAATTGGATGGTTGCACATCCATATTTTCATATGTTGATAACCCCATTATGAGAACAGGTATCCTGCTGAACAGCTCATTTGAAAGCGATTGGAGAGAAACATGCAGGCAGAGACTGAACTCCTACTCAGTGGCTGCTAGATTTAAGGGTCTTTATCGTGTTACTGCTAACACCGACACATTCATAATGGGCTGTTGTACTAATGGGGAGATAACACAAGCTATCCATCACAAGATGTCCTCTATGTGTGTTTTAAGGAACACAACAATGGGCCTGCAGCAATAGAAATAAACTAGAGGATTTGCAAAGAGGCATCTAGGATCTAATGGGGAATGTATTAAATTGGAGCACATTCGGACAAACATACAGTAGCGGACGATAGATATCATTGGCAAAGCGATTAAAACCAAGCAAATGCGTAAATAAATTTATAAACACTAATGTCCATCACAATGTTATTTTGCCCTGTAAAAATGAATCAGACATTATTCTCAGTGTGTGGGCAAATGTTTACTCCATCTCTCCCACATTTACTCTAAAAAATAAGGTTATTTTTTAGAGTTAAGATTGTACACTGTACATTTCAAAATTCCTTTGACATTATATTGTAAATCAAATTGTATCAAATGTATGACATTATTTAAATATTGTTACAAAAGACCAACAATGACAACATTGAGATATAGGCTTTGAGGAACTAATAGAATCTACAAAGAGACAGTGTTCAAACTTTACATGTGATGACCATAAAATACAACAGAAAACTATTTTTTAGGAAGTCACATGCTCATGGTTTTGTAGCACAGATTTTTTCACTCCTACTAACTCTCTTCTATTCCTAAAATGAACCATGACATAGCTACCATGCCTATCAGCAGGCTATACAGTAGGTTTTAACAGTTAGTCAACACAACTTTTGGGAACACTGCAGTGCTTTTGCTGTCTTGCTATGTTAACTGTCGCTATTAGCATTTTACTAACAAAGCGAGGTAATAAGCAAAGCTAGCTACAGAACTCATCTAGCTAGCTAACACTAAATCTTGCTTGGATTGTTTTATTAAGCTAACATAGTTGTAGACATGACACCCCTAAAGTAACTTAGTCTAAAAAGTTTCTCTGCCAAATGCATGCAAATTTCATACCCAAAATCTATTTTCCTGGTTTTTCATTGACCCAATGCTCAATCAAACCCAGGCTCCATTTTTGTTCTTTCAATAACAATTAGGCTCATGGTTAGTGTGGGTTTTGCTACTCTTTGAAACAAGTAGCTGATTGTAAAACATGATTTCTCACCAGAGATGTTGAAACATTTATAACAGATAGCCACTACATTGACATATGAATTGTTTTGCAGTCTTGACTGTAAATAGAACGGCTACATTTTATGGAAATACTACTATTGTAATATTTAATATCAATATGGCTCAAGACAATGGATATGCCTACAGGCTTCCAGAGGGGATTTGGGAGGTATGTGAGGATCCCAATGTTTATTCTATTTTTCTTATATTTTTACTTTATTTCTTAGTATTTTTGTGGTTCCATTTGATATGTCCAAAAAAGGAGGACCTATTTGAAACAAATAACCCCAATGTTGCTCTTTTAAAAGAAAACAACCCTGAAACATACCAGTTGGGTCATCCAAACAACAGCATTTTCTGTCCTCTTTTCTCTCTCCCTCTCTCTGTCTCCTATGATTTCCACACCCACACCATACCACACCCTGCATCACACTTTTGGCTTGCATCATATATACACAGGGTCTTTCCATGAATGAGATCCCATGGGGCCGGAAGTGGTGTTAGAGGATCAGTAGGAGGCAAGCTAACCTGCGAGAAAACATTTCAGTGCTTCTGGGCAGTGGTTGGGGACATTGCCCTTTGTAGAGTGCTATCTTTTGAACAGGACTTTAAACAGTGTCACAGATTACATGGCACTTATTGTACGAGGAGGGGTGTTCAACCCTAGTGTTGTGTCTAACATTCAAACAATCCCTGCTATTCATCTTCTCTCCTCCATGTAACAATTCCCAGGTAATTTCTTTAAATCAAAATTCTTTCTATAAGTCAATTTGCATGGCAAAATAAGGGTTCAATAAAAAAAACAAATTATACTGCCCAGGAGGCTTGTGATAGTAATATTTACAAATATGTTAGTGTTCATGGGAAATACAGGATGTTTTATTAGGGCTCATGAATGTAATGCAGTATATCAGGGATGACAGGAAGCGAAGAGGTCTTGATTTGGAATATGCTTATTACTGTAACTGAATCGGATTATTACACAGCCTTAGTTTTTAGGTTGTCACAGGAAGCTGGAATAAAGACCTTACCTTGCAGTCAGCATTAATGCAATCAGATTACATATTACTGATTGCCATGACTGACTTTTGTTTCACAGAACCATGGCCTGGTAGGGCCCAGCAGTTAGTGAATATGATTAGGCAGGCTAGAACCATGGAGCTACAGAGCTGGCTTAGCTGTTGGCTTTTATACAGTCCTCAGTAACGACAGGAACTAACCCCAATCTCATCCATTATATTTCTTTATTCGGCAAATATTTACGCAAATTACTTGATCTCATCTGGGTGAAAGCGCAGTTTTCAACAGTGGTTGCTGGAGACGTGAGGAGGCTATTTTCTAGGGAAGTGTTGAGGCGGATTGCACAGGAAATATAATTATTGTCTGTGCGTAAGGAGCTAGAGTAATCTGGCCAAAGTGTTTCTTGTCCCTTACAAGTGGAAAATGTAAACTCAACTGTCCAACAGGAATGAGCAGTACACTTAGCATACGCTTAGAATTAAGTGTGGGTTGCCTCAAGGCCATTGTTAGTCTTCAGATACTTCAAGTGTACTTGGAGGAACCTTCAATTGTAGATTCAGGTTCCTACAGGAACTCTGGAGTGAGTAAAGAGCAATTTTACACTATGAGACTTGCTCTCCAACATTACCTTCCAATATAACGTAACACTTTTTGACAAGATACACCCTGCGGTTTGTGAAGTCTATCCGCCTCTGCGAAAAAACAGAATCAGAAAAAAAATGTAGTTGTTGGGAAGAAACCATCTCACACTGGCACTTCAAAAATGTTACTACCATTAGGGGTGTGCCGAACTTGTACAGGTCATATTTGTATTCCTATCTGTTTGTCACATGTGACACTAGTAATCGAATATACTCGTAATCGGAAAACCCGGAAGTGCGTTTTAAATTATGGTAATGCCTATAAATTATCTGTGCATTATTGCTCCATCACTCAGAGCGCTTTCAGTGCAATTCGGATGTTCCAGGACTCACTCAAAACATGTTGATAGTTTAAAAACGAACCTGACAGCTCAAATGGCCAATGCCCATTGCTTATTTGTATAACCTTTATATTAAAAACATGCTAATAAATTCATGGATGTTCGTCCACAGTAGGCTGTAGCTGTTTAACTTCTGAGGAGCAAAATGTTTTTCTTCTTAACAGCCAGCCTATGCCACAACATTTGTAGAATTGACATTTACTTTTAAATTTGTTATATTATCTTACCTTACTAACACTCTCAGTGTTGTAGTTCAAGTTAGTTGTTTCTTGCCTATCATTTCCCTGCAACACTGATTGCGAGGCAGACAATCATCTATGTAAAAAATAATCCTTTTAAAAAATAAAAACAACTTTCACAAAATTATCGCCTCAGCAAAGTCAATGGAAAATTTAACTAGTTTAATAGCTTGATATAAAACGATTCCGATTTACACAAAATTAATTTGGAGAAAGAAATGGAGAGAGTTTTTGCACTGACAAATTGATGGGTGAAAGTGAATTTAGGTGCCGTTACGTGAGTGTGGTATGTTGGAGAGCTTTTCTGAGAATCCAATCACAGCAGCAGTCTCAACAAACACTCCCACCTGTATCTTTATTGACAACTCATTCATCCAATTGAGCACTTAGCGTGCCGTGCCGAGGAGTGAGTGACGTGACAATTTCAAGTTTTCAGTAAATTTCTGATCACGGATAAGGATATTAAATTATCCGATTATAACCCTATCCAACAAATTACTCATATCTGTAACAATACTTGTTTTGTTCAAGTATTCGGCACATACCCAACTGCCATGTTAGTTACCAGGTACACAACAAATTGAGTTCATATGCTTTCCAAGTCAGGGGTGTGGCCAAAGTGCTGCATGCACGTATGTTGTTCCTTACCACGGGCCTCTGCCACAAGAGTTGCTTGTTGCTTGTGCAAAAATGTTATTTTACAACTGTTGTTGTGGCAATTGTTGTAGTCTAAATAGACTCTTAGTATGGGCATTGTTTTATGAAATATCTTAGAATATATCATTTTCTGGGCATTTTTTGAAAGCTCATCTGGGGTATGGAGTCAAAGTCGGCAGCTCTGTGGTATTTAAATTTAATTTACGCTTTCTGGTGTTTAATATAGACCAACTGGATAGACAATGAATATACACATACTGTAAATCTGGAGCACACCTTAGGCTACCATTTGATGTTTACAAAACCTGAGGAACATCCCAGATAGCAAACAATCTTCACTACCTCACTATTTTCCACCTTCCCTACATCCAAGGCTATAGGTACGCGCCATGCTAGGGACTGACGTTTGCCGCTAAAGAAATGATTCACATCTTCTATGAGAGAACATCGGTTACATGCCTGCTGTTCAACATTGGCAGGGCCACATTTTTATCTTTGGCTGTTGCCACAATCCAGAGGACTGCCCCTTGTGGTATAGGCAAGCCATAGTTAATTTAAAAGCAGCAAGGAATTTCTAAAGACTGCCTGCCAGAGGCCGCTAGTTTATGATTTCAATGATTCAATGTTTCACAAATCATATAATCAAGAAATAAATTAAACACTTAGCATCAGCCCAACAAATTTAAAATAAACAAATGATTGTCAAACAAATTATAATATGCACTGCAAAAAAATGACATAACGGTCAATGGAAACCAAAATCACCAACCGATTGAGGGCTGGATTCAAACCCACACTGAAAATCAAAGTAAAGAATTGAAATCACTGGCTGTTCCAACTTGTGTGAATTTCATCACAGCAACTCACAATGTGACTCAGTAGTGCGTATGGTCCCCACATGCCTCTATGTATTCCCGACAATGTCTGAGCATGCTCCTGATGAGACGGCGGATGGTGTCCTGGGGGATTTCCTCCCAGACCTGGATCAGGGCATCAGTGAGCTCCTGGACAGTCTGTGACGCTACTTGTCGACGTCGGATGCACCAATACATAGCATCCCAGAGGTTCTCAACTGGATTCAGATCTGGGGAACGTGAAGGCCAGTCAATGGCATCAATGTCTTCGTCATCCAGGAACTGCCTACTCACTCTGGCCACATGAGGCTGGGCATTGTCCTGCACCAGGAGGAATCCAGGGCCCACTGCACCAGCGTAAGGTCTGACGATGGGTCTGAGGATTTCATCCCGGTACCTCACAGCAGTCAGGGTACTGTTGGCTAGCACGTGGAGGTCTGTGCGACCCTCCAAGGACATGCCTCCCCAGACCATGACTGACCCACCACCAAACCGGTCATGCTGGATGATGTTGCTGGCAGCATAACGTTCACCACGGCGTGTCCAGACTCTTTCTTGTCTGTCACGTATACTCAGTGTGAACCTGCTCTCATCTGTGAAGAGAATGGGGCGCCACTGGCAGACCTGTCAATTCTGGTGTTCTCTGGTGAATGCCAGTCGAGCTGCATGGTGCTAGGCTGTGAGAACAGGTCCCACTAGAGGACGTTGGGCCCTCATGTTTCTGTTTCTTATAGTTTGGTCAGAAACATGGACACCAGTAGCCCGCTGGAGGTCATTTTGTAGGGCTCTGGCAGTGCTCCTGTTCATCATGCTACCAGTAGTGACAAGGACACTAGCAAAACACAAAACTAGACAAGAATCAGTCAGGAAGGATAAGGAGAGAGCAATTGTCTGTGGCCACCACCAGTAAAACCATTCCCTTTTTGGGGGTTGTCTTGCTGTTGCCTCTCCAGTGCACCTGTTGTCACTTTCATTTGCACCAAAACAGGTGACATTGATTCACAATCGCTTATGCTTCCTAACTGGACAGATTTGTAGTGAGGGGTAAGAGAGTGATTGGAAAGGTTTACCACATAGAAGGTTACTGGGGGACAGCTAGGGAAATGAGTGCAAGTGAATGTAAACTTAGTGATAAATAAATACAAAATACATGTATAATCTGTCTCCATATTGTTAGTAAATAAATGTTATCATAAAAGACCATATGTCTGAAGTCCTTTTAGTAACGGTTAGCTACACCTCTCGTCACGAGCTTAACATTAAAATGACGTGTTTCAGGATCCATCCAGACTGGTCAGAAACCCAAAACTCAGGGATGTCCACAATGGCATGTGTCCCTGGGACCAACCTAGACTGTTCAGAGACCCAGAACTCAGGGATGTCAAGTCTGGTCACTTCGATGTGTGTGTGTGATTATCAGTAGCCTTACGAGCTTGAGTGTGAAGATGGACGAGGAGAGCTGTAGTAATCTATATTCCAAAGTAATACAGTTTATTCCAATCAAGTAATAAAGTTACAATACAAAATATAGTTACATAGCAACCCAATTCAATGTCATCCCAACTAGTCTAAAAGTCTACTAAGTATACCATAAGACACGCTATATCACGAAGGTGTGCTAGGAGCTTCTGTTAAAGATAGACTCCTAAATATGACTACAACACAACATGAATGGCAGGTCTCTAATGATGACAAACTCCTAAATATGTCTACAACACAACATGTTGGGAGGTCTCTTTAACGATGACAAACTGCTAAATATGACAACAACACAACGTGTTGGGAGGTCTCTTTAATGATGACAAACTCAACTTTTTGGAGAAATGGATATTTATCTTAAAATCAGACATATCTAAAACACTCCCCCAAATAGTAATTAGCATTACCTTACCTTGGCAAACAATGAACACAAAGGACATGAACAGTCCATCTTAATCAATGCAAAATTATCGAATGGACGGGGCATTGCCGCCAGTTTATTGTCAGACATGCAACAAGGACAATTATTTCTACAATGTTCTTGTGAAGTTTGATCCATAACCCGTACAGTACAATAAAGCAAATCAGACTATTCAGCCCTTTATGGGGAACAGGAGAAATCCAAACACTACAGATAAATGTCCACATTATCATGCATTTAGTTACATTCCAGTTTGCTCAGAGTTTCACACCTCTCCAGGTGAGCTCAGAAGGGTGGGGCTGATGGCCCCAACCTGGCGTTGGGGCCATCAGATCTTTAGAAAAGCTAATATTATGCAGGACCCCTGATAAACATCAACAAGGGTGTGTTGGAGACTTGGTGGGGCCAGACGCGCCTCTTTGTCGAATACACTTCCACTCTTCCTCAAGAGACATTTGTCATTACACTACAGATTGATATCCCTGAAGTTTAATTGTTATACTGTGATGATTGTGTTCCCTTCATTTTTTTGAGCAGTGTAGGTTAAATTTTATAGATTAACTATAATGCCATTATGCCTCAAATGTCTACTCAACAGTTGATCTAAGGAAATTCATATAAAAATTGTGGGAATTAATAAAAGTTTAGAGAATGAATTAGAATGTTTAGGGAATGGATTAAAGATGTTGATTTGCCTGGCTTTTTTTTTTACCTTGACACCTAAGGGTCTCCGTAGTTTACATTCAAGGTGCCAAAAAACCCTCTCCCTTCTTCTCAGACTAATTCCTTGAAGAGATAGTCAAATCATGTTGAATACCCTGTGTGCTGATTTAGGAGCTGGTTTATAGAATATATTTGTGCTTATAAGTTTGCATACCCTGGCAGAAATTGTGAAATTTTGGCATTGATTTTGAAAATATGACTGATCATGCAAAAAACTGTCTTTTATTTAAGGATAGTGATCATATGAAGCCATTTATTATCACATAGTTGTTTGGTTCCTTTATAAATCATAATGATAACAGAAATCACCCAAATGGCCCTGATCAAAAGTTTACATACTCTTGAATGTTTGGCCTTGTTACAGACACACAAGGTGGCACACAGGTGAAAATGGCAATTAAAGGTGAATTTCCCACACCTGTGGCTTTTTAAATTGCAATTAGTGTCTGTGTATCAATAGTCAATGAGTTTGTTAGCTCTCACGTGGATGCACTGAGCAGGCTAGATACTGAGGCATGGGGAGCTGAAAAGAACTGTCAAAAGACCGGCGTAACAAGGTAATGGAACTTTATAAAGATGGAAAAGGATATAAAAAGATATCCAAAGCCTTGCAAATGCCAGTCAGTACTGTTCAGTCACTTAGTAAGGAGTGGAAAATTCAGGGATCTCTTGATACCAAGCCAAGATCAGGTAGACCAAGAAAGATTTCAGCCAAAACTGCTAGAAGAATTGTTCGTGATACAAAGAAAAACACACAGGTAACATCAGGCTGCTCTGGAAAAAGACGGTGTGGTTGTTTCAAGGAGCTTGAACAAAAATGTGCTGCATGGTTGAGTTGCCAGAAAGAAGCCTTTACTGCGCCAGTGCCACAAAAAAGCCTGGTTACAATATGCCTGACAACACCTTGAAACACTGTAATTTGGAGTGACGAGACCAAAATAGAGCTTTATGGTCACAGCCATAAGCGCTATGTTTGGAGAGGGGTCAACAAGGTCTATAGTGAACAGAATACCATCCCCATTGTGAAGCATGGTGGTGTCTCACTGATGTTTTGGGGGTGTGTGAGCTCCAAAGGCACGGGGAATCTTGTGAAAATTTATGGCAAGATGAATGCAGCATGTTATCAGAAAATACTGGCAGACAATTTGCATTTTTCTGCACAAAAGCTAAACATGAGATGCTCTTGGACTTTCCAGCACCACAATGACCCTAAGCACAAGGCCAAGTTGACCCTCCAGTGGTTACAGCAGAAAAATGTGAAGGTTCTGGAATGGCCATCAGTCTCCTGACCTTAATATCATCGAGCCACTCTGGGGAGATCTCAAATGTGTGGTTCATGCAAGACGACCAAAGACCTTGCATGACCTGGAGGCATTTTGGCAAGACAAATGGGCAGCTATACCACCTGCAAGAATTTGGGGCCTCATAGGCAACTATTTCAAATGACTGCACACTGTCATTGATGCTAAAGGGGTCAATACACAATATTCAAAACTAAGGGTTTGCAGACTTCTGAACAGGAGTCATTCCATTTTTTTCTTTGTTGCCATGTTTTGTTTTATGATTGTGCCATTCTGTAATGACCTACAGTTGAATGTGAATCCCTTAAGAAATAAAAGGCAAGTGTTTTGCCTGCTCACTCATGTTTTCTTTACAAATGGTACACATTAACAATTCTCCAAGGGTATGCAAACCCTGTGTTTTGAGTACAACTGTATACCTATCTAGCGTCAGGTTGGAGCCCCTATTTACTGCTTCCAAATTCTACACATTGTACATTCTGAGGTGCCCTTCTGTACACTCTAAAGACTGTATGGAGATTTCAGGAGGTCAGTTGTTTCTTAGTTGCTGGAACCACCACATCTGGCACCAACAATCATACCAAGGTTAGTCACTTAGATCACGATTCTTCCCTATTGTTAACTTGGGTCGACCAACTAACCCTTGACCATGTTTTCATGCATTACATATTGAGTTGCAGCACATTATTAGCTGTGTGGCTATTTGTGTTAATAAGCCAGTGACTACCTAATATAGTGGCTGGTGAGTGTATCATGTAAAAACTTATTGGAAAACTGGCATGGTCTTTCCAGATTGTCAGATTGTAAGGTTTGGATGAGGAGAGTATGTGAAGGGTCATATATAATACATTTGTAGCTTAGCTTTCTGGCTGTGCAGGGTGCTGTGGACCGGAAGTTGACAGTATGGCATATGTTACCTTACATTCGGTAATTCTTGCCATTCCTACAACCTGGACTGAGGCAGGGTATAAGGACATTTTCATGGATGTTTCTGAAGATTATATTTCTCAGTAAGTGTTGATATTACTGATGTGATACACTTCTTTTACTTGTACAACACCATGTGCAATTCAAATGAAAGAAAATGTTTTCTTTCTTGGTCTATAGGAGCGATTCGCAACAGGACATTGATCCACTGCATTGAGGGTCCATATCAAGTCTCTGAGCACATCCCAAGTTTTCAAAGCCAGCCTCTACCCCAAAGCCACTGATCCAACAGCTAAACTTTGAGTTTACACTACACCATGTCTTTTTCCAGAAATCCTCAGTTGGACTGCCATTTGATTTTCATGCATACGCTTGTGCACGTTTAGTTTTAAATTGTGAAATGAGGAAAGAGGAGAGACAAATTTAACTGTTATGAATATTTACTTTTTTGTGGCGTAAACATGACAAGTCATGATGTTTTCTTTATATTGTCCAAGAAATTCTTCTAGCATTCATGGTCCACTGTGCGTCAGGCAACTGTTAAGTGTCTGAAATATCTCACAGGGAAAATGATCAGAATGAAATGGCACCCAGTATGCAGCCCGTTTCTTAGGCTGCCTGGCGAAAAAAAGAGTATGGCATGATATCGTCCAGAAATTCATATGCACTAAACAAATTGAAACAGGGAATTTGTTTTTCTCACGCTGATATTTTGAGATGTGCCTTGATGGAATAAATTACCTATGTTCAAATACTTTATTTTAGACAAGCATGGAAATGCAACAGGGTGGGCTGGATACTTTTTTATAGAAATATTTCATTTTTATTAGTCTTTGTTGCATACAATTAAAACTGAGGGTTAAAGTATGTTGGAACAATAGTTACTGTTTCCACAATTCCATCCCTACTAACAGTAAACACACTGTTGAATGGTATTAAAGCTGGCTACAATGCTTCATATTTTATACCTTTTAATTGAGATTGAAAAGTTAATTGAGATTGAAAAGTACACTTTTAAATGTGTTGGTGTTGAGTATTTGTTAAGTCTACCGTAACAATGCAAAGTTGTCATATTTCATAATACTGCTACTGCACTGCAATTATTCTAGTCTGATGCTTTAATGTGTTTCAAACAGGGTCTGTAACTATTTGTATCGTTCACTTTTGTTACAATGTTACTTATAAAGCATCTACAAAATTATTAATTTGAAGGAATTAATTGATTCGATTTTTCTCTTCACACAAACCTTTTCCAAAATAATACATTAAAATAATAAATAATACTGAAATATGTATACAATAAGTGATGGCATGCGCTGGGGAAAAAAAGAGCTAGAGGACAGCGATGGGACTGTGGGAAGATGGTTGTACGTATATCATTTGAAGGCACCTACAGACGGGTCGCGATGGCCATGAAGCTCTCATAGACGTTCAATTGGAGTAGGGCGGCAAAACGCATGCAGCATGGAGGAACGTTGGTGCATTTGTGGGCTTATCAGGTGGGTGTTGCATGGATGCAAAAGGAGGAGAGTGGGTTTGTAATAGCCTACCGAAGTTTATACTGGTTTGACTGGCTAGCTTCGCACATGCACAACTAGCTGTAAATTGAATGGCAATCGTCATGTGTGAGTTTGTTTTTATATTATAACAATAGCCTAATAATTACAAAAAATAATAAATAAATTATTGCAATAAATAAATAATAATTTACAGGAACATAAAACATCCATGAAGTAATTTTTAGACGACATACCACACCAAGCTTCGCCAGAGCGTTGTTATTACTATGGAAACGAATGCAAAGTCAGCCGTGATGACTATCCTGTGTACACACCCGCGTGGGTGTACTCCCCCAGATAGGGCCACAGTGTCACTGGACCCCCATGTCTCAGCCCCAAGGATTTATGCTGCTATATTATTGTGCTGGGGGAATAGGGTCAGTTCTCCTCCACTGTAAATCCTTGTAAATCAGGAATGCACTCTCTAAATTTTCATTGTCTCCTGCTCCGTTTAAACATAGGAGGACATGAGGTCTTGGCCCACCCCTCCCGAGTACCAGGCTCGAAAGACTCATTGCTGACCCTGTCCAGTTGGTTGTGTTGCAGATCAAGACGATACCTGATGATTCCAGCTGCCACTGTGCTGACTATTCCCCCCGGGATGTCCCTGTCCTTGTCCATCTGATCATGCTTCTGACCTGGATTAGGTTATATAGACTCTGGACACAGCCCACATGCATTTATTAATTATTACAACTTGTACTCTTAAAATGTTCACCCGGCACAGCCAGAAGAGGACTGGTCACCCCTCCAAGCTTGGTTCCTCTCTAGGTTTCTTCCTAAATTTCGGCCTCTCATAGGGAGTTTTTCCTAGCCACTGTGCTTCAACACTGTTGTTGCCTGCTGCTTGGGGAGTGTTTTGAAAAAGCACTTTCTGACAACTGCAGATGTAAAAAGGGCTTTATAAATAAATTTGATTGACTGATCAACAGTTTGGTACATTCTGAGAAAAAAAGACCGCACTGGTGAGCTCTGCAACACAGAAAAGGCCTGGACAACAGTGGTGGATGATCGTAGGATCCTTTCCATGGTAAAGAAAAACCCCTTCACAACATTCAGCCAAGTGAAGAACACTCTCCAGGAGGTAGGCAAGGTGCAAACCATTCATAAGCCTCAAGAAAGAAAGGCCAGATTAGACTTTGCCAAAAAACATCTAAAAAAGCCAGCCCAGTTCTGGAACAGCATTCTTTGGACAGATGAAACTAAAATCAACCTGTAACAGATTGATGGGAAGAAAAAAGTATGGAGAAGGCTTGGAACGGCTCATGATCTGAAGCGTACAACGAAGAACCCACAATGAACACCCTCCATGTTTATGAGAGACTCTACGGCCCAATCCCAATGTCCACACTCACAGACTTTGAAGCGCGTTCTCGCTAAGTCTGTGAGGGCTTAGGGCTGTCCCACTGTCAAATCGTCAAGTGCGTGAGGGCACTGTCGCAGACATTTTGAGCCCTTTATGCACCATTTTCGTAAGTCCGCATTTCTGCAGACTTTGCCTGAGGGAACTGCACACAGTTCATAGCGTTGTAACGTGAAACACGGGGATTACCAGGTGAAGCCCGGAAGTGAGAGAAAACTCCCGGCAAACCCACCTTATAAGAGAAGAAATAAGAATGGTGAACTACACTAGGCCTACATTAACAAAGATTTGAGATGGCACATAGAACACATGAAATCAGAGGAATGCAATCACCTTATTTCACACCTAGTTTATCCAACTACTTATTTTAGCTTTTGCTTAACGATGCTGTTTTGACTAAAAATAGTACATTGATTATTGACAAATATAGATTATTATTGACATTTACCTCTTGTCCACTCTGTAGGGCAAGAGCCTGCAAGACATATAAATCAGGCACTCGGTCTATTAAGTGCATTGGCCGCGAAAAAAGTAAAAAACGTAAAATAAAATGTCCCAAACCCACAATAGTGTGCAACACGTTACTGCGTCGTCATTGTAACATAATAAAGTTGCAAAGTGCTGTCCCATTACTATTTATAGCATTTAGAGCCCTTGCAGCCTCTTGCACTCAATCACTTACCAGGTGACGTCAGTAAAGTCTGTGAGGGTTCAGGGCTTAGGGATTAGGGGGGACATTGGGATTTGGCCTACTTCCATTGGATAAACACCTCGCGTTAGCCGGATTCATTTGCATAATATTGACCGTGGCACAACTTCTTGACCGTTCTTGATGTGCTGGAACAGCTCATACGGCTGCGCCACCTTCCCGAGAAGCTTTGAACAAACGTCAACGATGCCTTGACGCTATCCATAGAAAGTGAATTGTATCCATCCGAATTGAATCCATTTAAACAAGGCTTCCCACCCCGCTCCTTGCAGCGGAACGGCAGCGCCGGCCATGGCGGAACGGCAGACGGGACAAAATAGAAAATTTTTCTATTTTTTTCTTTCTCTGTCACAGAAAGTGAATCAGAGCACAGCGGAAAACCAATAAGAAACCTTGTAGGAGGTACAACTATACGGAATAGTCCATAACCTAACCAACACGTCATACAAACAGCTGATTTTACTTGTACAAGAATAGGAGGAAATCTATAACGTCACACTCAAGGTCTATCAAGACAATATATTAGTAACAATCCTGCCGTGCCAGGACGTTACAGTACCCCCCTCAAGGAGTGGCTCCAGCCGCAAGACACAGGAGAAGAGGGGAAGGAGGGTGAGTGAGGGAGTCCAAAGGAGGCACCCACCAATCCCAGTGCACCGCCGAAGCCCACCGTAAGGAAAGGGCTCCGTGAGCAACCAGGACAACCGAACCCAAAACATGAAACAGAAGGGGCCGGTTGAGGCCTTGCACTGGAACCGACGACAGGATTGTGGGGCAGGGCAGCCGAGGCACACTGCCCCTTTGGCAGGTCTTGGACCAATGATCTTCTCCTGGATACGCCTCCATGGGGGTCCTGTGCCGGAGCACTCATCGTCTCCAGAGATGCGGGCACCCCCGCGACCAACGAATCCGATTGTTCACCTACTTCGGCAGCTGCTGGGGCCGAGCGCTGCTCTCCATGCTCCCGGATCCGCCTCTACGGAGGTCCAGCGCCGGAGCCGGAACACTCATCGTCTCCAGCGATGCGGGCACCCCCGCGACTGACGAACCTGGTCGCTGCACCACTGCCATAGCCCCCCCCAGAAAATATTTAGGGGGAGCTATCCACCGGTCACGTACCCTGTCTCCCGTGTCCTCCGTTCACTCGCTGTGTCCTTGATGTGGTCGGTCTTTCTGTCACATTGAAGGATGGTGAAGGACACAGGCACAGGGAGAACAGAGGACATTTATTAACAAAACTAAAATATGACAAAAACACAAAACAACAAAACAAAACAGAACAATCGTGATACAAGGCTTACTATAAGTGAGTACAGAAAGAGAGTATTATAACCTAATTATCTTCCTTATAATAGGCCTACGTGATTTTGAAAAGTAGCCTACTTGTATAGAGACATTCAGTATTTATGCATTTGAAAACCCATTAAAATGTTAAGTAACCTTGCATTCCACAGGACAGGACCTGTGAGATATTATTTGCTATATCAAGAAATAATTAAATATGGTACAGATGCTTTTCAGGTAGGCCTAGTTTATGTAAGTTTTAAAAAGTTAGACTGACTAATTTTAACATTTTGTTACTTGCCAATATGTTTTACAATTCTGGAACTATAGAAGAAGTTCATGGTAGAACCCCCAAAATCAAGGAAAAAATACACAAACAAAAGTCAACGTCGGACAGGCAAAGTAGTTCATTGTTGTTTGTTGATCTCCTGATCTCACACAGCTGCCTCGCAGCGCTTGGCTTCTGAAATGCCCCCGGTGGGGTATGACATTGCGTGGAGGACGGAGTAGCACCCGGTGTTAATCCGGCGTTAAGTGTGAATGAGGGTTAGGGTTAGAGACCTTCATCGCAACCGCGGCCCATCTGTAAGTGCTTGTATAGTGATGTATTGTCTGCTCGAGTGTTTTTTTTACACATTTTTTATTGGAGCAATTTGAAGTCTAGTAACCGAAGTATTATCAGTGATTGGTCAACTTTGGTAGTGACATAATTTCTTTTGAGTAAAAATGTTTATTAATTGATTCAACATGGATGATCTTTATGGAACGCTGATGGTATGCGTCTAAAAATTACCACGTTAACAACAATATTTGACGCATCAAATTCAAATAAAAAACAGATTATGGAACTATCATGAAAACAATGACCAGCAACTGCCGTCATTTTCGTCATGTTAAGTTACTCGATTAAAACAGCTGAACTTGAAATAACTTCATAGATTAAGGTGACCAGATGTCTGAAATGAAAACCGGGTACATTCCAGTTTGGCGGTCAATATATCATTGAAGTATCTGATGTTATTATCTATGAAATAAAAAAGGGGAACAATTTCTTGTATTCAGTCTAAGAGGCACATTGTGATAGACAGAGAAAACATTTATATTACAGAAACACCACAGGCAAGTCTGAACTGTCCAATCTGAACAGCCATTCAGTGGTCCTGGTTGTCTGGGCAGAATAAGAGCAGAAAAGAACATGAGCAAAATTGAAAAACAGAGACAATAGACTTTTTCTTCTACTACAATCTTTCTCCTCTTTTGTTCACTCATCTTCTTCCTTTCCTTCTCTACCTTTCCACCTCATCTTCTACACCCTCCTTGCTTCACTCTTTTTATTCCCTTAATTTTTCCTTCTCACTCTTCTTCCTCTCCAATCTTAAATTATAAATATTACACTATTAGATAAAATACTTTGGTTAACAGATTCCCATTGTATTTTATCTCAAAAACATTGTTTGTAATAATAAATTGGCAAGCTCTGTAATCACATCTTTATCTTTCCTCCTTACTCTCCTTCAATCTTCTTCCTATCTAGTCTTCCTCTCCACTCTCTAACAGAAAATATTCTGCTAACGTTATCCATGAAGATTTCTAAATATATTTTCACAATTCTTATGTGAAATCATTAAAATTGTAATCTACAAATAAATAATCTCATAATTAATTGTGCATTCATTTAATATGATCATATTTGCAAAATACCCGTCCACTGAATGTTATATGTGAAAGGTTTTTAACCTAGAGAGTAGCTAGCTAACCTCTACATAGATTATTCTAGCTAACGTTAGCTATTTTAAACCCCATAGACCAGATCATCTATCTATTTAATAATAATAAATTGCGACATTGTAACATCACTAGCTAATATTTAAAGCGATTGAAACCTGTCTCGAAAAGACGTTTGTGGTGATGTTGTGGATTCACTTGACAATTACAGCTTCTGGCCGAGTTTCTCACAGCAGTTTTCTCTAAAACTATCGTGAGCATGTAATTAGCAGAAGAGTGAATGAAGCTACTATAGCGAGCAGCCCCCTCTGTTGGCCAAAAACAAGCACAGCGCGATTGAGACATCAACCGGTAGGCCTGGTCTTTTTTGCCACGTAAAATTTTATTTCACTTGGCGGTCTCTTTAACGCACAGTTAAAAACGGGACATGCCACCAAAAACGGGGACTGTCCCCGGAAAACGGGGATGTCTGGTCACCCTATCATAGATACAAACTATCGAATTACAACTAAATAAACACGCTAGAATACTAGCCGTGTTGTCCCAAAGCTAGTTAAAGTTGTTAAAACAGCCGGCCTCATACTCGGGCATTATTTGAATGGACCGTGTCGAAACATTACCATCAATGAAAACGGCCATATTTTGAGTATAGAAATTATGACATGATAACGCCTTGCTAGTTATGTAACTGAAACAGATCCTTCAACTATCTTTTTTTCTGCAGCTTTCCCAGCTAAACAGACCATGGCAAGGATCTTAGAGGCATTTGTTTGGGGAGAACATTGATCACATCCATCAGCTAGTTAGATTTTATTTCCTTTTTGGGTCCGCAGTACTACAAAAATGTATTACAAGTGATAGTGTAACCACTAAGTAATGCCGCATGAAATCCTGCTTTTTAACTTGCTATTTCTGAAACCCTAAGATCCAAAGTGTTCCATAACTGATAGCGTTAATATATTTAGTTCTTGTTTGTTTGGCTACTACCAGCTCTTCTTCTTGGGATTGGGTTAGTTAGCAGATCGCATCTCACCTCATCTCCCTCTACTGTCCACTAGTAATATTGCCCCTACTTTGTTATTTCTCGATTGAACACAGTTTTAGTATGAAGTCAAACACAATAGTTTTCTCACGTTATAAACGAATTCAGCAACAAAAACGCTGAAGCATGCCCAGACATTAACTCTTCCTGACATTCTTGATTTGTCTCTCTGCCTGTTGTCGCTGCCTCATTCTCTCACTCTCTTTCACCACACTAGGTTTTATATCAGTATGTCATAGGGTGAAGAGGTTTGAATGAAGATCCATTCAGTATAATTTGTGAATACCTCAACACAAACACTATGTTGCTTTTAAACATTTAATGATATTATGGCCAATTAAATCCTCAAAACCATATTACACAAATATGAGCAACATGCACATACACCCACATACACATACACAGCAGAGAACCAGGGTGAAAGCAAGACACCCTAGGGCTATTCAACTTTAAAGCCCCTGCCTCAGAATTGATATAAAACAAATAATATGACTAAAACCATAACCCTAGGAGACCTTGCTAGCTGCTTAAGATTTCTCTGCTTTAATGACACCATCCATCCAAAAAATGATGCCTGTGTTCTCAGGGCTTGGTGGATAGTATCGCAGGGGCTATCACAAACAAGGGAGGCTTCACAAAGGCTGGCCTCCGGAGGGAACTCTGCAGCCCGCATTTATCTGGCCACGGGGATCTGTTCCCACCAACAATTTCAAACAGATCAAGCAAGGGAGAAATATGGTAACAAACAGTTACATATCAGACACAGAAACACACACACACACACACACACAAACATACATACACCCTTCCATTTCTTTCTGTTTGGTCTCCGCTAAGATTTTTCTTTGAGGCAATTGCGTGTTTCAAACGGGATCTACAAAAGATGAAAATATTTTGCACTCTCCCTGCAGCCAGTGGTATTGGCTGTATGCATTGATATGTAGTGAGCCGCTAACAGCGATATGTCGGCAGTTAGAACTTTGTGCTTCTCCCATGCCGCATCTCTCCAGAAAAGACACAGACTGCAAATTTGTGGTGTGGGATGTCTCTAATTAGATTTCTAAACAACAGTACTGAGGTGAACAATGCAAGCACATTTGCTCACACATACATGTTCACACACATACAAAGACAAATGTAAAATATATTGTTTGAATTCACAAATCACAATAATTGTGCAAGGGATTCAAACACTTCAAGTCAAAGATTTCTGGGCATATGGAAAAGGATAGTCCAACCTTAACACAGTTAATCTATGAGCCCTGACATGGAACAGTACTTTGCTAGCGGCTTGGACTTTGACCTAGGTAGACCTGCAATCGCTAGTCCTCGTACTGTAAACAAAATTTGGATTCCTGAACATTATTATCAAAAGCTTGCACTGATAACACTATATTTCTAGTTACAGATTTTTTTAAATTCTTTAGGTCAATGTTTGCTCAGTGGACTAAAAATAAAATATTTGTTAATATAGAACAACACAGTGTTAAATATTAACAAAAATATTAAGTGTTTAATCTACAGTCCCCGCTTTGAATCAGCATTTGGTACGATGGCAAATGTTATTCTGCATGATGAGCACTCGACTTAACAAGCACAACTCAATTTGCCACCAGACAGTTCCCCAGCTCCCGGTGGAAGTAATCTGGCCCGGGCTGCTCTATTCAAGTCACAATTTAATTCATCTTTCACAGGCTCATCTAATATAGGCGTTTCTCTAGTCAAATCAGGCCCTCATAATGTGTTCATCAATATAATATAATACAGTCAAGCCGTAAAGTAACTTAACAGGGACGATCTGTTTCCATCAGCTTGTAGTACATTATGTACCTGTGACATTTATTAGCAGGACTGGAAAACCCAGGGAGGATTGGAACAGTAATCTCACACACAGATGTGTACACAAGCTACGCACACACGCACACACAGACAAGTTCATGTGGACACGCACACAAATCCACACTAAAATGTTGCGTTGATTATGTGCTATGTGAAAGCTTTGTTCATCTCGCTTTCCCCATGTGTTTGGAGGCATTAATAATCCCTGGAACACATTCACAACGACTCGCGACACGGCTCCGTGGCCTCTACTTCAAGCAGGCAGTTTGTGTGGCTTTGATTGCCAGTTACTCCACGCAAGCAGCAATATCCATTTGGTGTAATTGGAAGAGTGGAAATCATCGTGAACACATTATTGAGGTATGGTGGGTGAGTGTGAATCCTTCAGAGGAAAATAATTGTGATGTGCGCCACACTTGTGAGTGCTGTAAATAACGGTAATCAGGTATCCAGCCATGTTCAAAGGCAACCGGAGAGCTCTTGTCTAGATTCAAGCTAAATTGGGCTCTTCAACTTTTCATTTGTTGTTGGTTGTCTGACAATTTAAGTCAACGAAACGGACGGTGTCCCTATCAATCAATCAAATTTATTTATAAAGCCCTTTTTACATCAGCAGTTGTCACAAAGTGCTTTTACAAAACACACGGCCTTAAAACCCCAAGGAGCAAACAACAGTAGTGTTGAATTTCAGTGGCTAGGAAAAACTCCCTAAGAAGGCCGAAATTTAGGAAGAAACCTAGAGAGGACCCAGGCTCAGAGGGGTGACCAGT
>JACXGI010004993.1:0-41232 GCA_016801175.1 Esox masquinongy | reverse complement strand
GCACAGTATTTCCAATCATGCATTATAAGTATACTAAAGTAGGTAATAAGTGGGTAAATTTGAACGCAATGAAGCACACTTATTGCTATTTTAAATAATATTTTAATACCATTTAAAATAAGTGGCTCCAAAATAATACACTTCAAGTGTACTTTTATTGCTTTGGTGTGTGGGATGTATGTGTGAGTGTGGACAGAAGCTGCTGTTTGTGAATATATTCAATACTGGAATGGATGATGTAAGAAGTGACCTTTGATAATCAATTTACTATTGCAATCCTTCATTTGGCAGCCTTGTTTAACAGTCCTATGACCTCGGGCAAGAAGCTTTCCAACCACTGACAGAGTGTGCAGACCATGTTTGTTTGTTGAAGCTCTACACCCTCTCCATCTCAGCCCCGTCATGGCGTATAGAGACATTACCCCCCCCCCCCCATTCCTTTAATCCACAATCGTCTCGTTTGTATTAATGACGTTGGGGCTGTTTTCCTGACACCACACTGCCAGGTTCTTTACCTCCATCTTAGCAGTCTCATCATCAGCCAACTTGATTATGGTTGTGGGGTCGTGGTTAAACAAAGAGTACAGAAGGGGACTAAGCATACACCACTGAGAGAATCCTGTGATTAGGGTAAATGTGGTTCCCTGTACTTAACCACTGTGGTTGGCCAGTCAGGAGGACCATGATCCAGTTACAGAGAGAAGCGCTGAGTCCCAGGGTCCTGATTATGAGCTTGGAGGATATTATGGAGGTGACCACTGAGCTGATGTTTATGAACAGAATGCCATAAGTGTTAGACTTATGTGGAAAGTAATCAAGAATGCAGATTTCTGGATCTGTCGGGGAAGTATGCAAACTGGAATTGATCTTGGGGGGGTCCTAAATGAGGGAACTGATGTGAGCCATGACCCGCCTTTCAAACACTTCATAGCTAGTCGGTGTAGTGATTTAGGTAGGTTGCATTTGCCTTCGTGGACACAGGGACTATGATGGTTTGCTTAAAGCTAGTTGGTATTACGAACTGTTTCAGGTAAAGGTTGACAATGTTTGTAAGGCCCTGGTATTCCATCGAGCCCAGCGGCTATGGAACTGTTGACCGGTTAGAGGGTTTTACTAACATCAGAGGAGAGACAGAGTGAGGGAGACAGATCACGGTGATCCAGAAGAGCATGGCCCTGTGGTACTTGCTTTAAAGCAAGCATATGATTTTTACCTATGCGTTGTCAATGCGTCACAGCCCCGTGCGCTTCAACAAAGTGAAATTGAGTCAGTTGGGTGCTAGCTCAAAAACCCAACATTACCATGAATTCGGTGAACAAGAAGCAAACATAAGAAATACGTGCGGCCAAAGTTCCTGGCTTAGCATGAGCGCCACAGGAGTACAACCTTTAGGCACGGCAGACTGATTTAAAAGCAACACCAAAGGTAAGGGGGTGTCCCAGTCCTTCTGGTGACAGGAAGTAAGCAGAGCAAGCTGTGTGGCCAGTGTGAGATTGAACCGTTCCATCAGCCTGTATCTTTGTGAGCATAGAGCGGTAGTCCAGGTCTTCCGAATAGACAGAATTTTCCTTTGAGCTCTCAAAGTTGTGGCCCTGATCACTGTGCAGCATCACCTGCATCTTAAAACCAGAAAACATCAAACGATAAAGTACCACAGTTGATTTCTGAGCAGCAAAGACAATGACTTGTAACATTTTGAAGGCAACTACCCCAGTGCAACCAGCCTGTTGGGCACTTCAGAGTCTTATTCACTCTGTAGTGGCCAGATCCTGCCCCCACATGTGAGGTTTGCGGAGCTGAGGGTCGCAGGCTCTATGTTATGATGAACTGGAGCTGTACTCTCTCAAGGTTCATCCAACAAGGATACAATAGAGTCATGCAGCTCCAAGCTATCCCACTGTGCTGTCAGGTACAACACCAGACAAGTTGGGAGCTAGCTGCTCTCTCATTGGTTGCTGCTGCTTCACCATTCACTGCATCACCGGACCACTTCCAGGTCAGCATTTTGAGATGTGATTTTGATAGCTCCAAACCAACATTACACGGGGGCTTATTACTGCCTGGACAGCAACTGGAGGGGCCCCACTGGCTCCAAGCAGACTTGCCGTCTACTTCTCTCTCTCTGCTTGGCTCATTGACAATGATGACAGTTGTCATCAATGCAATGATGCATTGTGGTGATTCTTGCCAGCACGGTGCTTCATCTCCAGCCAGTGGGCCAGTTGTCCCTCCAGTTGCTTGAAGTTCAGCAACTAAAGCAGGAAAGAGTGAGCCATCTTGAAGAGGAAACTGCATCCAAATAGGTAAACGCGTTGAGAGGGACAAGCCCAAGGCCAACATGCTCATATTTTGGCTGACTCCAGGGAGCATTCTTTAATGCGAGCAGATTGGTAGCCCCAGTCAGGGCGTCCACCTGAATTAAGCAACTTTAAGAGAACTTCTGGGTAATGGTAGTTGGCCCCAACTGAAGTAAAGGTACTGGCTCCCGTGCATGGGGACAGTTTCAACAGTCACTGCCTCCAGCCTGGTCAGGATGAACCACCACTTATCACTTGGTGGTGCTCTTCCCGTCTGGTCACCTCATGACCTCCAGAGTCTTCAGGGGCTTCATCGTGTCCTCTGTGTCGTCGAGAGGTTCTGTAGCATGGATGGATCCCACATCTCACCTGAGTAACGAGCCTCTCATTACTCAGGGACTCCATAATTACTTGAAATGTCTGCTTTCTTAACATTACACCAAGAAAAAATCAGAAGGGAACTTGCAAATGGAACTATAATGTGAACATAGCATTTCAGAAATACTCAGTAGGGTGCATTGAACCCATGTACATAAAGTGTAATTTCATGGGGCAACAAAGATGATCCATCCAGCAATACTTTCTAAACCACCGCCTCCTTAGGCCCCAATGCAATACACTATATACCAACAGGCCTATGCAAAGTGACTTCAACCAAAAAAAAACTTGACGGTGTTGACGGTATGGCATTCAAAAAAAACGTACTGAGTAGGGTGCATTGAACCCATATAAAGTGCAATTTAGTGGGCCGATAAAGATGATAGGTCTTGCAGCACTTTCAAACCGCCCCCTCTTTTGGCCCCAATGCAATAAACAAAATACCAACTGGCATATGCAAAAAGGTACCGCTCTGCATTTGCTTAAGAACACCATAAAAATTGCCTTTGTTTACAATTTACTATCTTTTCAATAAATTAGTCACATTGCAAAACAATGACATGCCTACTTTTACTTTGAATGTTTCACCATTACCAAACGAAAGTGACGTCATTGTTAGTGGTGCTGGCAGAATACTATTGTCATTCTCTCTGGGTTGGTTTCACGTGCCCAGATTAAGCCTAGTCCCAGACTAAAAAATCTATTCATCATTTTTTTTAGTCCAGTACTAAAATATCCTATGTCCATAACGACGCCTTTAGCGTCCTGGCTAAGACAGAAATTCGAAAATTAGCATACAGCTAAAGATAATAGCCTAACTAGCGTTAGCTTATGGGACGTTTTTCATAAATCTCGTTCATATAGACACGTTTCATATAGGCATACATTTTCTAGCTAATTAAACACTACTTCGAGCCATATGAAAGGCAGCTGTCCTAGTTATTATAAGCTAACTAGCTAGTATATAACTAAGTGTCATGCCTTTATTAATTGTACATAATACAGTATGTACATATTGTGGTATTACATTAAACTTGAGTCTCAGCATTCCACCTACAACATGTATTAATTGTTATAGGGTAATTTTAACAAAAATGAATAGTTACCAGTCGTTTTATTAGCTGGAACAATTTGTGTTTCGGCCGGGGGCGCCGCCATGTTTTCAATCCACGTGAGTCAAAAAGGGAGAAGTAATCACATAGAGTGGCTATTCTAGGCAAAATAATCAATGTTCGATATAACCGATCAATGAGTCGCTGTCCGTGGCGCGGAATCGTTATTGATACGAGTGAGACATTTTGCATTTGTTCCGAGTAGAATACACAATATAAGACATGTGTATTTTACTACAACTTTAATTTGTAATATGTAATATGTAGCCAATCCTTCATGCTCGTGACATACAATAACATGTACGCCTATGGGTTAGCTTCATCATAAGTTATGAATAGATTTTCACCTCGTGTATGTGTCATTGCAGGTCTGTGGTAATCTGGCTGTGAATGAGAAAGGAATGTGATAGCAATGAGTCACAAATCCCATGACTACAAAAAGAGAAGATTTTGATAGATGGAGAGAAAAAAGTGTATAGTGCCTACTTGTGTTGCACAGTTATAATTGTAGGTTATAGGGGCACAACAAGACTAATGATACTCGTAACTTTTATCTGCACCTACTGTTAAGCGTCCCCACACCATAGCAACAGTCATCATACTGACTAATTGGCTCTGAAAGTCTTTGCTCCTGCGAAAAACTACAGTCGCACTCACGCTAAGGCTCTGCCACCGATAACACAGCACACAGCAATATATACAGTAGGCTTAGGGACCATCTGTAAAATTTGATGTTACATTCTCGCTCGCAGGAAACGTATTTAATTGAAATGTTTAGGATAACTCAATTACTGTAAGCTTTGCTTGGTCTTGTATATGTTGCTGTACTAGGGGTAGCAGATGGAGAGGGGAGAGAGAAGGAGAGACAGAGAGAGCTACGGAATTGTCAAGCTAGAGGTTACGCAGAAAAAGAGTCGCGCTATGGGTCAAGGAGAACAAGTGATAGGGAGAGAAGATGGCAAAGGAATTGGGATAGGAGTCACGATAGCATACTGTATAATTAGCTTGTAGTAGGCTATTTGCTCTAAATGAGAAAACATCAAACCAGTTCTCCAATTTCCAGCGTCTCGGTCAGAGCTTGATGATAACAGGTGTGAATACATAACTATTACAATGCATATACCTGCATACGTATTTACTGTTAATTTCTGATAGGCCCTAATGTCTACACGAAAATTGGAAGTGAAAATTAGACAGCGTTAACATTTTTGCTAGTGGAGAGCTGAACCTTTAGACTTCAGTAGGAAAGAAAACCCGAACTAGCACAGACGACCGAGATGTGCGATGATGAGACACAGCAGACCCACAGCTCTACTTTCTGTAGTCTACCTTGAGAGCAGGATGGCGAAAGTCTATATTCTTAAAGATTAAGCATTATCTGAAAGGTTTTCACAGAAAAGAACGGAAAAAGGCAGGAATTGTACTGCAACTCCCGAACAAAAAAGGAAAGTAAGGGAATATTTTGTGGGGATTTCTACGGATGTCTAAGGGAAAGCATCAAAGACCGTTATTAATGCGTTGAGGATTTGAGGACCCAACCATAATCCGACTTCAGAGAGGAAATTTGAATCTAAATAACTTATTTACTGAAAGATTTTAACGAATATGATATGATCCGTTCGACTTCGAATGAGGAGGAATTTAGAATTGCCTTTTATTCGTCTCTATTTGGAGAACAACCGTGTGCACAGTCGTTTTGTTTCAACAGCAATGTTGTTTTGCGTACATTTGCTGTGAGTTAATACTTATGGTCGTGAAAGGTTGAAACGAGCTTTAAGTTGCCTCTTACAAGCCTCTCAACAGTGTTTTTTAAATTTTCGAATGATAATTTCAATGCTCCTATTCGCAATGCGTAACGTTACCATTGCGTGTTTTCCAAATCTTGCTTCAAAAAATATCAATCCAAAACCCTAGCCTACGTGCTACTCAACCGAAGAGGAGACCAGCGTTTATTGACAATTTTTTCTCAGGCTACAACTGAATGTTTAGCTGGACCGCAACGAGACAAGAGGAACGACACATAATAAAACATAAAAACATTTCAAACTTTTTGTCGTTAATAACTTCGAAAGTAGAGAGTGCATTTTTAGTCTGGAATAGCCTACAAGAATAGATGATTCTCAAAGGACAGAGGACGACATAAGTATTCAACCATGTTCAAAGGGGGTAAGTGTGCTTAAACTTTTTTGTATCATCATCAACCCGACCCGCAGTAAAATTAGTTATTATGGCTTGAACACCTTGTGCTTGTCAAATGCATCTTGAATTGCCCTCCACCGAACAGTGCTCAAATGCTCTAGTGGACTAAATATGGCTGTTATCATGTTCTCTGCTATGGATGATAAAAAAATCAGTATGTTATGATGATGATATACCGGCATGGTAATTTCATTTGCAGGTAAGAGCAATGTGGCGGTTTATTGCAGCGATTACATCCATTTCCAGTAAAACCTGTCTGCGCGAGACTAGCGGGAATGGAATGAAATATTCAGGCATACCACAAAATAGGCTTAATTGATATTAACGAAGGATGCCGCACTGCAGTTTATGAGTTGAACTGTCTTTTGGATAAGCATGTGCGCTCTTTGATTATAGCAGTAGCCTACTGAACATACACTACTGTTCAAAAGTTTGGGGTCACTTTGGGGAAATTTCTTGTTTTCCATGAAAACATTAATGAAATGTGTTTGAATAGGAAATATAGAAAAAATAATAGGAAATATAGTCATTGACAAGGTTAAAAATAACGATTTTTAATTGAAATAATAATTGTGTCCTTCAAACTTTGCTTTCGTCAAAGAATCCTCCATTTACAGCAATTACAGCCTTGCAGACCTTTGGCATTCTAGTTGTAAATTTGTTGAAGTATTCTGAAAAGATTTCACCCATGCTTCTTGAAGCACCTCCCACAAATTGGATTGGCTTGATGGGCACTTCCCATTCAAGCTGCTCCCATAACAACTCAATAGGGTTGAGATCCGGTCACTGTGCTGGCCACTCCATTATAGACAGAATACCAACTGACTGCTTCTTCCTGAAATAGTTATTGCATAGTTTGGAGCTGTGCTTAGTTCATTGTCCTGTTGTAGGAGGAAATTGGCTCCAATCAAGCGCCGTCCACAGGGTATGGCATGGTGTTGCAAAATGGAGGGATTGCCTTCCTTCTTCAAGATCCTTTTTACCCTGTACAAATCTCCCACTTTACCACCACCAAAGCACGCCCAGACCACCACATTGCCTCCACCATGCTTGACAGATGGCATCAAGCACTCCTCCAGCATCTTTT
This sequence comes from Esox masquinongy, assembly GCA_016801175.1. Lineage (NCBI taxonomy): Eukaryota > Metazoa > Chordata > Actinopteri > Esociformes > Esocidae > Esox > Esox masquinongy. Next base: position 34,159 of record JACXGI010004993.1, on the reverse strand, counting down.
AATTTGGTCTGCGTCTCATTGAATGTTCTTCTTTGTGATCCTAACACCTCAAACTTAGATCTGTCTGTCCGTAACACTTTTTTTTCCAATCTACCTCATCCATTGTCTGTGTTCTTTTACCTAGAAGACCAGCATCCCAGATTTGCCTCTTCACTGTTGACATTGAGACTGGTGTTTTGCGGGTACTATTTAATGAAGCTGCCAGTAGAGGACCTGTGGGTGTCTGTTTCTCAAACAACACACTCTAATGTATTTGTCCTCTTACTCAGTTGTGCGCCAGGGCCTCCCCCTCCTCTTTCTATTCTGAGCAAGTTAGAGCAAGTTTGCGCTGTTCTGTGAAGGGAGTAGTACACAGTGTTGTACAAGATCTTCCGTTTTTTGGACATTTCTTGCATGGAATAGCCTTCATTTCTCAGGACAAGAATAGACTGATGAGTTTCAGAAGTTCTTTGTTTTTGTCCATTTTAAGGCTGTGTTCAAACCCACAATTGCAGATGCTCCAGAAACTCAACAGGTCTAAAGAAGGCATATTTTATTGCTTCTACAATCAGCACAACAGTTCTCAGCTGTGCTAGCGTATTTGCAAAAGGGTTTTCTAATGATCAATTATCCTTTTAAAATGATAAACCTGGATTTGCAAACATAACATGCCATTGGAAAAAAAAAAACTTAACAGTTATTTCAGTTGTGTTGGGAAACCTTTTACCATTTCAATCCCTCTAGTTGCTGTAAATGAAAATGTGTTCTCAGTCAACATACCTGGTTTGAAAATAAAAAAGCATTTGGGAAGTTAATTTTGCATGCTCTGGTGCTCCAAGCTGAAAGCTGAGAGGTGTCTTTATGACCAGTGGATGATTGAAAAGAAACAAACTGCTGACCTAGGGCAACAATGGCACACAATAATAGCCCAAACCATTCATCTTTGGGCAAAGGGGGAGCTGGGTATTAAAATGTTTTCATATCACGCAATTTTACAATTTATGAAACATATTTATGTTTTTAATACTGTAGCTAAAAAATACTAACATGATAAATTATCCGACAGATCAGGATAATTGTCTGGAAGAAATTGAGGTGCAATAGCATATTTTCTATAGATTTTTTCTCCATGGCAGAACTGGCAAATCGGAAACAGTGAGGTTCTTGCAATGAGGAAGCAGGTGTTTGATTAAAACAGCATTGCCAGTCTGGTGCTGGTAACATTTAAATGAAACCAAGCCCTAAACTGAAAAGTAGCCTAAAAATAACATTCAAATAATCTCAAAGGAAAATAGAGGGCATCTTCCTGAGGAAATCTGAGATAACCCTTTCAGATGCCACATTAATGCCAAACGCATCATACTTTGACTACAATTATGATCTTTTGATGTACAGCACATCATTATCCAATGTGAAACATCATGGGTAAGCTCTGGCCTTTCTCTTTCAGGTTCAAAAAGTTGACTTCTCCTAGTGTGTGGTTTAAAAGAGGAGGTTAGCTATACCCTGGCCACTTTGCATACATCATGTCAATTCTACTCATGGTGTTGATAATGAGAACACTTCATATAAAATTACATAATGATATTAATACATTTGCAATAGCATTACTTTTCTATTAAATAAATACCTTAGGTAGACAAAGTCTGTATGACAAATCCACCAGTCACAACAGACTGTTGATGAGGCATCAGTTGAGCTTTTATTTGGTAGGATTGAGAGTTACATTGTGGGGACATCAATACAGCAATACATCTGGCCTGCAATTTCGTGTGGGATACTTTTCCGGTTCAAAGTCAGTTCCTGAGAGTGTGGAGTAACGTGGAGGCAGCTGGACAGCCTCAGAAGACCAGGCATTGGTACTATGTAATGGACTTGAGAAGAACAGGTCACCGTGATACTACTGTACACAAAGCTTTTCATCCAATGGCTGATTTGGATAAAACCCCATTAGCCTAGTTAGCCTATGGTGCCAACCTGATCTGACTTTTGTCACTGTATGGAGTCCACAGTAAGTCTGTTCCACTGACATCATGTGGCAATGTTTTCTGTGTAGACGTACAGTACATTATCTCTGTATGCAAACAGGTGATCCGGGTGTGCGATGCCAGTCCTCCAGTATCAGTGTTTGAACAGCATTGGTGTCTGAGTTCCATGTGTGTGTGGGTGGGTGTATATGCGTTTGTGGCCCTCTAGCTCACGGCTAGTGGTAGGTAACCCTTCCCTGAGTTGCAGACAGGGTTGCAGCTGGTGGGTTGTTATTGCTCTGCAGGTTATACCAGCTCTCTCTCCTTCTTTATGTTAGCTGGTGGGTTGTTATTGCTCTGAAGGTTATACCAGCTCTCTCTCCTTCTCTATGTCAGCTGGTGGGTTGTTATTGCTCTGCAGGTTATACCGCCTCTATCTCCTTCTCTATGTCTGTTTCTCCATACTCAGTCATCTATGGAGCACACACAGGTTGAGATGTATCAGAGTAGTTCTTTAATATGTAGTAGAAAGGGAGATGTCCACTACATACCTATGGCGACGTGCCATAATTGCTGTTGAATGTTACTCAGGCTTTTAGGAGGCTGGGTTGAGGTCTGGCCTTTCTTGAAATGTTTCTATCAAACGTCTTCCCAGTCTTACCCACCCATGAGCGCGCACACATGCACACGCGCGCACACACACATGCACACGCGCGCACACACACATACACACACACACACACACACACAAAAATACAGAAAAAAAGGTCATCAAATGAAGACAAATTTCATAAAGACATTGGGATTCAGATTGACAAGGGCGTTTAAAATAGGAATCTCATTAGGAAATGTGTCTGCATTCATATAAAGCACTGCTCTAACTCAGATACTGAAATGAATGTACTTTGAGTACAAAGGGGATTGTCAGAACATTGCAGATATTGCAAGATTTTGGCTTACCCAGCCTAACAAATGTACTGTTGTTGAATGAATGCTAATTATTGGAAATTGTGATCATTCTCCCTCTCAAGTACAGCGTCTAAGACAAACAAAAGCCCAATGCTTCCTTAATCATTCAGCTCCATCACCACTAAATATGCGGGGATAATTGTCTGAGCAATCAAATTTAGTAGCAGAGAGCAATAACGCTCTCTAAATCATATTTAATTATATGCCAGAGTAGTAGCACATTGCCTATTGAGTTGGCCCTGTTGTCTTCTAATACAGTCAGTGTATTGTGGAAGCAAAAGCGGGGAGAAAACAATAGAGAGGATTTGCCAATGACGAGTCCAGTGGAGCTCAATGTAAAGAATTAGGGTTCACACCTGTTGCCCTGGTCGGTTGGCTCTCCAGCTCAGCCCTTCACGTGCACCTCTAGTTAAGCCTCTGCCTCCATTCCCAAATGGCACACTATTCCTTAAGTAGTGAACTTCTTTTGACCAGACACCTATATAGGGAATAGTGTGCCATTCAGAGAACATGTAATCATTTACCTACTCCAAAGGAACCCTGGCTAACAGCTCAATCTTCCAGTTCTCACTCCGTCAGCTCTTAACAACACATGGAAGACAAGGTGACCAAATAACCAACAACCAAACTCTCAGGCATAAAGAGGTCCTCCATAAATATGCCTGTCAAAGATGTGCCCCTTCCCAGAGAGATGATATTATACCCTACACGTCACCAGTCACTAGTCTAGATAAATTCAGCAGTCTAGAGTCAGAGGGAATTTGGATCTGTCACTGAAGGACAAACAACAGTGGCCAGAGCTGAAATGACATAGACAGTACCCTGAGGCAAAGCTTCCCAAGAGCAGTGATTTGATATCACCATGGATCAGCACAGTATCTGACTGTAAATATCTGTCACTTTATGTGTGGAGAACATTCAGACACAATCATCTCATATCACATTGCCATGATTACACTCTAGTTTTGTGGTATTGTGCTGCAAAGTATTCCTGGGATTTGGATTTTACTTATATAGTGGGGCAGGTATGAGGCGGTCTGTGTGGTTAGAACTGGGCAGAGACTACGGTCGGGGGATGATACAGAGAAGAGCAAAAACATAAAGCTCATTTTGAGCCCTTAAATCTTTCTAAGCTCCCTGAAAAATAGAAAGCGCATCCAGGGAGAGAACGTTGTTTCCAATCCTAATCTGACGCTTGTTTAATAATGTATATTTTAAGATGCTCTTCCTGTCTTGTCTTGATAGGGTTGATTCAGGAAATCAAAACACCAAAATAACACAGGAACGCCTGCCCACGCATATTCATGCACCCACATTGATTCTCTAATCTCCTCTGACTTTCATACCTTCTAATACACATCAGGGTAGGGCAATCTAACTGATTTGTGTGTTTGTAGACTATCTGACCCTCTTCATATACAAGTGAATCTCAGGTAATTGACAGAGTATTTCCTCTTATTCTGGAGCTGAGACTCAATGATTAGACTGCAATGCTACACACCTCTGGCTGTGGTAGTGCATGCCAAACAGCTTATTTAGCTGAAGGAGATTCATCCAATCACAGAGCCAGTAACTGAGTGGCCAATACACAAAGATGTATCCATGGAAGCCTCTGGCATTGTTCGACTACATGACACTTACCACTGAATGACAAACACAGTAATTACCAAAGTTGTGTGCATCGGTGCGTGTGCGCATCAATGTGTGTCTGTGCATGGGGTTCTGATAGCTCTGACAGGCATGTCATCTGTGGTCATGAAATGGTGATACAAAACTCCTGAAGCCATGATTTTTGGTTCCCTGACAACTATTTGACTCAAGACTTAGAGTCAGTGGTCTGGTTTCCAAAAGTGGTTGTTCTGGTCCAACAGAATAAGGCGTAACCCTGTCCCATTAATGCAGTCTGGGGAGTTATCTTGAATGATTTTATCCACTGAACCTGGGTTGCGATAGCAAAACTGGAATGCACTGCAGTGCCATAGACCTCTGTGCCACACAGGAAGCAGTACAGTACATTTTAACTGTCCGCTGAAGAAATAAGATATCTAAAGCATCTACTAAATTCTCAATTTGCCCTTTAGATTCACCTGAGTCTTCAGTAAACATAATTTTCAGCCTCTGTTGTGGAAATTAGATGCAGGACCTGTCATTAGCAGATGATAATGAGGTGAAAGAGACAAACAACCTAAGCCCTGTTGGTTTTTGTAATATTAATAATTTATTTGTGATTAAGTGGCTAATTGGAGTTTAAAGGTCAATGTCAATGAAATGCCATAGATCTTATGAGAGAGGGGAGGTGGGGGAGGCAGAGAGGACATGGATAAGGCCTTCCAGTTGACAGAAATTCCATGTGTTCTCCTGTTACTCTGACAGCTCCTTCCATATGGAGCTCTAATCCTCAGGGAGGACCACTGTGAACTGAGGAGAGTAATTCAGGCACAGTAGCTCCCCTGCTGGCCTGGAGGGCCTGTCTGCCCTTTTGGTATTGAGAGTTAGCAGTTTCGCATCAAGATGGAAAGGCCTCAACACCATTAAAAGATGGAGATGTGAGGGGTTTGGATTCACCTGGGGATGTTTAAAGTCTAAAGAAACTGTGAATAGTGACATAATAAACACATATAAAAAACACCAGCAAACAGTTTCTTATAATGTGTGTAGTGATGATTACTTTATACTGACTATTATGGCTTAGTTTAAAGTTGGAAAGTTGTGTTACTCTTAACCGTCATAGCAGATGTAGTCATGAGTGTAGAGAAGATGTTTGCTTATTGGCTCCTAAGACAATGTAGTTAGCTAAATTGAAATTCCTCTAATATTAAACCAGAAAGTGTAAGTCACCATGAAAATTAAAATGTGAGGTTTGTAAGCGCATTCAAATTTGGTGTCAAACGAAGGCTAAGTCTGTATCAACCTAAGAATGATTCAACCTAAAACCTAATTCTAAAAATTTGGAATAAGCAAAGGCTTTGGTTTCTGACCAAACGGATGAAAACTGTGTCTCGGAACACATTGACCAGAAGGAATGTTAAAAGATACACATTTTGATGTAGCAAAAGCCTACATCAACGCTGAATATAAAAAGCCCCTTTGCAAACAAATGTCTAGATGGACAATTACAGTTGATAACACTTAATTCAGGATTACAGTGTATTTTAATATGAAGTCACACTATAACAAGGAATAAGGGTAACTGTAATACCTAATAGCCACACTGTAATAACAATGTAACTAGTTGTAGTTGCAGTCTGTATTTTTCAGACGGTATTAAGACGTGCTTGTTACCATGCATGTTTCATCTCAGCAACATAAGGTTATCCTGGGTGGCAAAGATTTAAAGAGATCTGTAATTACATATCCTTGAAGGAGCAATCTTCAAATTCTCCACTTAATGTTGTTATTATCAGTGTACTGTATCATCTGGTTTTAAGAGAAACGGTGCACTTTCTAGGTTAGCGAGAAAAGAGATCCAATATAGGCCTCACTGATTGGGGTCTACCATACGAGTATCATCCCAGATTATCACTAAAACATTTACTTACATGGAATATGTAAGTAATATTTACATGCTAAAATCGGCACTGGCCTTGACCTTACTACTCAGTAATTACCAAGATATTATTTTGCTGTTGTGTTCCTGGAACTTTACTGGAAGGAAGTAATTAACCCTCTTATTTCAGCCCAGTAAACTAAAGTGCTACCTCACACATTTAAAGAAAAATGAAGGTAATGATTCATGCTTTGTTAATAATTGTCTAGATACATGAACAACATCTTAAGTCAACTTGACTGCAATAATTGAAAGTTTCATGAAAATATATTTATGAATCTATTTAGAATCTAAAAAAAAAAATCAGAGTCTCTGTGTGCTTCTGGTACAATGAAATAGTTCTCTTCTTAATGCAGAAACAACGACTTCTCTCCTAGGCATATTCCCCATACTTCCTTTCCGGTAATGAGGCAGGGTGCTGTGACAGCCTGACTTAATGGCTGGAGTGTGTGGTGTGGCTGTGTGTCACCTGTGCTCCAGCTGGGTCAACAACATTAAAATCTCCAAATAGACCTCTACATCCTCCAACTAATACAACCAGCACCAACACCAAAATTCCTTAAACACTCACCACAACCTCTAACAGGGAGAACAGGCTCTGCCACCAATATGACTAAGGATGTATCATTATGGGATACCATTTTTTATCCTGTTGGCTTGTGTCAAGTTAGTAAATGACTAAAACTGTAGGAGTATGGATTGTGTAAAGAATGGGTGGTTTGATCTTTGGAATGAAATCAAATGAATATTTTTCTACCGTGTTTGAAATTAATTGATGAGAAACAGACACCAGATGCATTCAAAGCATAGTTGCTTGATGATGACAATCAGTTGTGTGTATATAAGAGTTAGCTAGGGAGAGGTAGAAGTTGTACGTTAAGGCAGTAGACAGATGGGATAGTAGTTATTACAGAATATGGGCCAAAGTCAATCTCTGTTGCAAATCATTTTTTGTATTTAAATCGCCAGAATTGTCTTACATTCTACAACCCCATTTCCAAAAAAGTTGGGACGCTGTGTAAAATGCAAATAAAAACAGAATGCAATAATGTGCTAGTAATTTCATCCATATAATTGAATTGAAAATAGTGCAAACACAACATATCAAATGTTTAGCCAGAGAAATGTTATGTTTTTTGAAAAATATATGCCCATTTTGAATTTGATGCCAGCATCACGCTTCAAAAAAGTTGGGACAGCGGCATGTTTATTACTGTGTTGCTACTCTCTTTTAACAACTCTCTGTATGTGTTTGGGAACTGAGGAGAACAATTGCTGTAGTTTTGAAAGTGAAATATTTTTCCATTCTTGCTTGATATAAGATTTCCGCTGCTTAACAGTTCGGGGTCTCCTTTGTTGTATTTTTCGTTTCATAATGCGCCAAATGTTGTCAATGGGTGACAGGTCTGGACTGCGGGAAGGCCAGTTCAGCACCCAGACTCTTTGACTACGGAGCCATGCTGTTGTAATATGTGCAGAATGTGGTTTGGCATTGTCTTGCTGAAATAAGCAAGGCCTTCCCCAAAAAAGACATTGTCTGAATGGCAGTATATGTTGCTCCAAAACCTGTTCATATTGTTCAGTGTTATTGCTGGTACAGATGTGCAAGTCACCCATGCCATGTGCACTAATGCACCCCCATACCATCACGGATATTGGATTTTGAACAGTGCACTGATAACAAGTCGGATGGTCCCTTTCCTTTTCAGCCCGGAGGACACGGTGTTCATGATTCCCAAAAATAATTTCATATTTTGTTGTCAGACCACAGGACAGTTTTCCACTTCGCCTCAGTCTATCTTAAATGAGCTTGGGCCCAGAGAATGCAGTGGCATTTCTGGATCTTGTTTATATCTGGTTTCTTCTTTGCATGGTGGAGTTTCAACTTGCATTTGTGGATACAGCGAAAAACTGTGATTTTCACAGCAGAATCGTCACTGTTAATGCAGTGCCGCCTGAGGGCCCAAAGATCACGGCCATCCAATATTGGTTTTCGGTCCTGTCCCTTGCGTACAGAGATATCTCCGGATTATCTGAATCTTTTAATTAGTGTATATTATGTTCCGTAAATTATGAGATGCCCAAACACTTTGCAATTTCATGTTGAGAAACATTATTCTGTGTTAGACTGCCTGTGCAGTCTTTCACAGTGTGGTGAACCCCTCCCCATCTTTACTTCTGAAACACTCATCTTCTCTGGGATGCTCTTTTTATACCCAGTCATGTTACTGACCTGTTGCAAATTAACCTAATTAGTTGAGATGTTCCACCAGGTTCTTCTTTGTTTACACCACGTTTCCAGTCTTTTGTTGCCCCTGTCCCAGCTTTTTTGAAACGTGTTGCTGGCATCAAATTCAAAGTAGGCATGTATTTTTCAGTTCAAACATTTGATATATTATCTTTGTACTATTTTCTATAGAATTTAGGGTTTCAATGATTTGCAGCCTTTTGCATTTTACACAGTGTCCCTTTTTTCTAAACGGGGTTGTATCATTGGATTGACCTTTTAAAAGGTCTAAGTATGGAAACAGAATGACATGGACTTACCCAATTTTAAAATACTACATCCACATATCCTGGCACCTGGCCTTCAGGACACACTATGTGGGTTTGGAGCACGACTCAATGGGATCCGATACTGGATGTTAAACTATTTCTGGCACAGGGACTGTGAGTATTCTCTGAATGAAAATTTGGTCCTTGACCTTTGCCCAATGTATTCCTCTTCTAACAATCCTTGTTCTTCAGTGGTTGCACTGAATTCACTAATAGCGGTCCCTCCTGCGCCTGTTTGATGTTGGTTAAGACCTTGGCATCGGTATCACTGGGTGGCACACACAATGGAGGTGGCAGATGCTGTATTGTGTGCCTTAAGATAAGGCTGTTAATTAGGCCTGTACTTGGTAAAGAAAACAGAGGCCATGTCTGGGATGGGCTGTATGTGTATGTCTAGCACAGACTCAGAGTGTGGTGGTCTAGCGACTGTACAGTATGTACAGACATAGTAGAAAACCTTAAGTTGGAGTCGTTATCTTGCCAGGTAGCGCCCATTATTTGCAGTATGGAGTGCAGTGTGTTATGTGGTCTACTAATTGACAAGAATGAGAAGGTGACCAGATTTTGGATGAAACCCCTGACAATTCGTGTTTGTTTTTTGAAGCTTCTATTTTATTTCAGATTCACCTGAGGGAGCAGATGTTGCTGCAATGGTTTTGTTACGCAGTGCAACCCTTTCTGGCTATTGGCATGGTTGTGTCTGCATTGGTTACAATACCTCACTGGACCTGCTCATAAAAAAAAGAATTTTGGTACAGGGATAATACTTTTGTTTTACAGATAATTTGGATTTGATTAAACATTTCATTATTGAAATATGAGCTGAAAATTAACTGCCAAGTTGCTTTTGTCTACTGATGGCTACCCAGGAACATTTCTCAGCTGGGACAGGCTACCAAAAACTGTGGCAGATGCTGGAAAACAGGGACATCTGGTTACCTAAAAAAACTGTGTCAAGTCAATCTTAAAAAAATAAAGAAATTAACAAAGATTGAGAAATGAAATATGCTTATTGCCAGACCCCTGAAATAAATGGTCTCATTGGTGCTGGCAGAGAGACCTGCTCATTCTATTGGGAACTGGATGAGTATATTGGCATATGACATGTCATTAAACGTGATAGTCCAGGGTGATTTAAATGAAGGAGGAGCAAGAACATGGCTGCTATTAATTAGCTTTGTATAGTTAAAAAAATTGAATGTACTCTAGGTTATCTTAAGTATTAGAAGAGGTCTGAACAGTGGACACTGATAAGGGTGCACGTAACCATTGATTCAAGCCCTCTCTGAACTTGTCTGTCATTACATGCCAATGTAAACTAAACCGTTGTATAAATGATTATGTAAAATAAGGCACATTTTCTCTCTCATTTACTTACACCCTAAAAATCTTCCTCTCTATCTCTCACACTCTTTCTTTGGGGTTAGAGGTGTCGAGGAAGACCCGTGTGGATAAGATAGAGAGGAAATTCCATGCTAATCCAGCTGTTTTATATTCCAATCACTTTAGTCTTACTGAGTAGCTGTTGTGGTGCATTATAATGAATTGCCTTCCCATGTGCCATGCCAGGGTTAGACTCTTGTAAAGACACAGCTACTCTCCTATACAGATAACTGTTTCCTGACAGCTAGATTGTAGAAATGGCTTACACAAGGCCAAAACTATGCATGATGATGAATGGACAGGCATGTCAGCAAAGTGATCATTGCAGAGACATAACAGCATCGGAAAGAGCAAGACAAGGGTGTTCTGAAAGGGAGTGCATGTACCATATATAGACATATACAGTAAATATATATATTCGTTTTTTTAAGACAGTAAGGAAATCAGAGGAATAACCGGGCAACTAGAAGAAACAATGCATGGATCAAACCCCGGTCTCTGGTGGGGAGTCTTACATATACTGTATGACTTGTGCATGGGACCGAGTACATACCCAAACTCCTTCAGTAATGGAGATGGGGGACAGGGAACAGCTCTGAGCCGGTTGGATTCCTGGGAAGGGTTTTGTCTCCATCCATCCACTGCGGAAGCATCCTGCCAGCAGGGGACCTTAAAGAAGAGGGCTGCTTGGCTACAATCACAAACAGGAAAGAAAAGAGAGAAAATAAGTGTCAGACTAACAGATAGTCAATGGCATGCAGTCTGTCTGCTAGTGGCTGTTCCCAGTCAAGGCCTCAACCACACAGACTCCCGCTCCCCCGGGTGGAAGACAGGGGAGAGGGCAAAGCACAGGGCTGCGTTCCAAATTGCACCCTATTCCCTGTATAGTGCTGCACTGACCAGGGTCCATTGTCCGAAGGAGTTCACTAAACAGGGAATAGGGTGCCTGTTAGGACGCAGTCCATGACTTCATCAGTTTTCAGAACACACCGCTGCTACGCGGCTCTGCCCCAGTTCCCCTAATATAGGATCACAGTTACAGAGCCATGGCTGACGGCATTTACCGAGATGGTCACATGACCACGTTATTGGCATCAGTATCAGGCCCGCCGATAGTGGGGGACAAACGGGTCTGTTGTCCCGGGCCCAGGATAGGGGGGGGCCCAGAACTGACACTGGGTTGACATTAAAGGGCCCATCTAAGATTATCTCGTCCCGGGCCCAGGCAAGACTGTCAGCTGGCCTGATCAGTATCATCTCAAAATACCAAGTTACACCTCACTTTTCATGTTACCACATGAAACTGAGAAAAATTTGCAGGGCTCAAAGAGGGCGCAGGCAGCCAGCCTATTCCCTACAATGTAAACTCTGTTTATCATGTTGCTAGGTCACAGGATGTTTAGTGAACAACATTTTAGTAATGTTACCGAGCTAGTTTGCTAACTGCTATATCTACCTTAATGTTGTGGCTGGACACTGACTGCTAGGCTGTGAACACATTTTGATGGCACAGGAAGAACTGAAACTCAAAGAGATTGTGGTTGAAAAGGTTGGGTTTGTGCTGGAGGCAGTGTGTATGCGAGAGACAATTTAAGTGAGAAAGTAAAGAGAGATAGGGTGTGGGATGGAGGGAGAGTGTGTAGGCGGCCAATGTACATAACGTTATCTGAAGAGTAAAGATGGTTGCAATATGTTTTCATAACATTGTTAGACAGGTTTTAAAAGCTACTCTTTGTATTCATACAGTAGATCCAGTTTTGTTTCCCTATACTGTTGTCAGTGTTGTCCCTTAGAAATTGGAAGAACATATTTAAAATGCTTGTATATGCCATATATATATATATATGGCATATACAAGCATTTTAAATGTGTATATAATATAATATATTTTTATAATATAAAAATATATTATAATATAATAATATAATATATAATAATATAATATAATATAGTTTTATTAAGACAGTAGGGAGATCAGAGGGATAACCAGGCAACTAGGAGAAACAATGCAGGGATCAAACCCCAGTCTCTGATGGGGAGTCTTACATATGACTTGTGCATGGGAGTATTACCTCTACAGATCTGCAAGAAATGCCTGAAGTTTGCTTTAACTGTATGTGTGTGCTGTCCTGTCTGCAAGTGTAAAACTTCAAGAACACTGGGAGCTTTAAAGGGGAATAACGACGAATGTCTACAATTTGTCGAAGTTCATAAATATGCACAGCCCTCTGTCACTCAGGGAGAGCTGGGTCAAGCTAGCACGAGTGCTGCGTCATCTGGTTGTATTGCTCTCCCCATGCTAATGCAGTTTGATAGAACTTTGTGAAATAACGATAATCTATGTGAAAAACACGCACTGGGGAACCCCAATCGATTGCGGTACATGCCATATGCGTTGGTGTCACATCACATTAGTAGGGAGAGGACAATATAACCAGATGACACTGTTTGAAATTAAAGAACGTGTTTGAAATTAAAGTGCCGTTTATCAACTGAAGTTAATTTTGTGAGTAAATACAGTCATTGTCATCCTCTGTCGCCAGAACGCCGAAACAATAAACAGAATATGCCAAAAGAATGTACTTCTTATATTGCTGAGCCGACTCAAGGTTACATAAGATTTATGAAGTGTCAGTGCTGTAACGATTCCATTTAGCAGGGGATTGATAGCAGTTTGGCGTTCAAGCACTTCTGGCTGGGATATTAGTTCAGCAGATTTGTCCCCATCTTCACTAGCACAGCCTTGTCAATTATTTAAAAGAGCAAAACAACAGCCCAGAAAAAGAAAGCAGCTCTTGGTGTTGGAGCATCATCTCATTTGCACGTCTATATTCCCCGGGTGACGCTTGTGCGTTTAGGCCATAATAAGAGCCTCTGTTTCATCCCTCTGCATCTGTGTCATGCTAATTCATACCACCCTGTGTGCAGAGTCCCCTCCCACTGCACCTCACAGAGGAGAGGAGCGAGACAGGAACAAAGAAGAGGCCACTTTGAGGATGGTAGCAAAGAGGAGTCATAGAGAGACCGGAAGAATAAAGTGCTGAGATGGGTGGGGGCATTAGATGGGTGGGGGCATTAGGCTCTGTCAAAGCTGTAGATGTAGATGGAGGAATCTGGCTGACTGTGTCATACTGTGCCTACCATTCAGCTCTGAAGGATCAGGAGGTTAACCATGACAGTGAGTTAACTACAAAGAAGCCTCATGACCCCCTGTGGCACAGGATCTGTAGGAACCAGCCAATCACAGCAGCCAACGGCACAGAGTCAGTAGGAGCCAGCCAATCACACCCAGCCAAAGGAATAGTCAGTAAGTGGTAGCCAATCACACCAGCCAAAGGCATAAGGTCAGTATGAGCCAGCCAATCACATTAGACAAAGGCTCAGGATCAGTGGGAGCTAGCCAATAACAGCAGCCGAAGGCACAGAGTCAGTAGGAGCCAGCCAATCACACCAGCCAAAGGCATTGTCAGTAAGAGCCAGACAATCCCATTAGACAAAGGCTCATGATCAGGAGCCAGCCAATCACACCAGCCTAACGCACATGATCAGGAGCCAGCCAATCACACCAGCCTAACGCACATAATCAGTGGGACCTGTCTAATCACAGGAGCCAGAGGTTTTTGACTACTATGAGCCCTGGTCAACAGTAGGGCACTATGTAGGGCACTATGTAAGGTGCATTTGGAATACAGTCTGACAGACTGGTGACTGTGATGATCTTCTTACCTGGGGTTTGACTGAACTTTTCCCAGCTACCTGTCACTATGGGAAGTGACTGAGAAGTTATCTACCGCCATCTGCAGATTAAAGGTAGGTTGGATGGGTTGGAACTTGATTGGTCATTAAGACTACTTACATCACATTTGTGTATCCTTAGCGCGCCAAGCTCCCTCAAAAATAGCACATTTTTTGTTTTGCTTTAGAAGGATGGTAATTTTGTCTGCTTATAAATCTCCTTATTTAGTCTCCTTATAAGTGGCATCACATATGAAACCAAATTGCTATCAAATTAAATCAACTTTATGCAATTAGCAAATGGTATAGCAGGTGCAGGGAAATGCTGAAGTTACAACTTTCAAACATGCAGTAAAATCTAAAAAAAAAGAAAAGTACAAGACTTCAAGAAATGTCCATCCAACAGATCCAAAGCGAATGATTTAACAATGTCAGAAACTAGAATGTAAATATGAGATATTAAGACCTTCTCTAAAAAGAAGAAACCGGTGTGTGCAGCTGTAGATCCTATACAGTATACCAATTAAGATCGGATTAGGAGACCTTTTAGTCCCCTGCAGTGGAGTTTTTGCTGTGTGAAGGAGCTGGAGCACGGCGGTCAAGCGGAAGTTAATAGATTCAGTGACATTGTCAGAGACAGTTAAGAAAAAAGCGGAGCAGTGCGACTTGGGGAGAGTCAACCCTGCTGGGCAGGACAGTGGGCTGTGTTGGTGGTGGCATTCACTGGGTGATAAAGAGGGAACAAACAGGAGAGAGAGAGAGGGAGGGCGGCAAATGATTAGTTGCTCAGTTACTTGGGGTTGTGTCATTGATATTTAACACAGGAAGTGTCAGTGACCTCTAAGATACTGTTAATGGCACATAGAGAATGATTCTAGTCTTCCTGTTGGAGGGAGTTGGATCACATAGAAACACAGATGGCAGGGAGGTGTTAACACAAAGAGACACACATAACCACATGCACATGAAATATATACACACACACACACACGGACACACACACACACACACACGTAAGTTCTGTCATGAACTCCTGGCTCCATGTGCTGCTCCCTGCCAGTGACCAGGGTTCTCCAGGGTTCTCCCTCTGGTTCCTGCTGTCACAACATTAGTAAGGACTGTCCACTCTGCATGAAAAAAGGAAATCAATGACATCTACAATTTCCATTTCTTGAAATGTTTGGAGTGTACCCTAACCTACTAGATTTAAGTAAAACAGTCACAAGACATATCATATCAATGTTCTCTCTCTGTGATCATATCATTTACATATTATATATTTCTAAATAGGAATTAAATATGGTGATTAAAATAATCCAGTGTGGAGACATGTTCTTTAACAACAGCGTAGACTGGATCACAGCAGGTTAAACTGCTGTAGTCTTATTTGGGACTGCGTTGAGCACACATTAAGCCATGTAGCATTCTGGGGCCATGCAGTACGTTTAATAAACAGTGTGATTATAGCTCATGGAGATCTGTGAAAATGACTCCTCAGCCCTAAGTATTGACGTATGTGTCACTTGTCAGCCAGATTTGAAGTGGTGCAGCAGTTAAGACTCTTGAAGAAGGCTGATCACTCGTTTGGCGAGGCAGAGGAACACTTGTTGGTGGCCCATTGTGTGACAGTCGGATGGTGGAAGACTAACTGCTCCCTAAGCATAATGTCCTTTACCGGACAGTGGCACGATTATCCTTCTGATTGAAATGTCTTTCGGTGTTGTGTAGAAGAGCAGCTGGGTGTGTGTTGCGTTCAGTGTATGTTTGTGTAGTTCTGGATATCGTTTCTACTTTTGGCAGATTTTTGCCACCCAGATCTCTAAGAGCTCTTAAACCACATGACATCCAGCTTTCAGTGTGAAAATCCGAGCAGAACCAAATCAAATGCTTCAAATGTCTTCAGCACTCACATTGCCTGGATCACGCTTCACATCTATTACACTACATGGCCTGGGTCTTTATAGGTTGCAGGTGACTGTAATCCTGTTGTTAAATATAAGCACCGTTTTTTATGACACATGTACTGTGTTGCATCAGAGGGTCATCCTAAAAAGCAAGCTAGACACTCATGCTTTTATGAAGCTTGCCAGCTTCCCATTCCAGTTTAGGTTTCATCTGTACTACAAGGGTAGATATTGCCTGTCCATCTGTTACTGATTTGATTGGACTTGTAACTGCATGTCGCATGTGGCTAGTTAAATGCTTAACCCTAAAATAAAACAATGCTGAACTGTCGATCTGTGGCTGAGTTGCCACATTTAGCAGGCTACCGTATTAAATGATCAGTACCTATTTTTAATGAGATTTTTGATGAGCTTTGGTATTTCTTTAACTTTCAAATGCATTGGTAGTATTATATTACAATAATAAATAACATCAAATACATTTGATTAATAAATTATTTTATCACTCATCATCAAAATAAGCTGGATGATGATGAGGGAGTCTGACTTTATTGGTTACTCATGTCTGATTAATTTATTTAGCCTTGAGATAACCTGCCCAGTATCAGGTTAAAAAAGTACATTGCCATGGTAACTTGTCAAACCTGATTTACTCCTCAGGATTTAATTTTTTCAAATCAACACACATAAATACAAAAGCAGTTGAATCAGTTTGTATTGGCAACTATATGTATTCATGTATGTATTTGTTTTAAGTTCGGAGCCCTGACTATAAAGGTTGATGTGGGATTTTTTTTTTTTACAATGCTTCCAACACATCTCTAGCTTGCACCAGAAAGGTCAGCTTATCCTTCAAGTTAAACATGTGTTGACAGAGGTAAGAAGACAGACTGAAGGCTGGCTTGGCTATATTAAGAAGTCCCTTTTAGCATGCTACCATGTCACTGCTGCTCATGTCACAGAACCCCAAATGCATGTTTGCAAAAAAAACATCTGTCATGCTGGATAGTTAATTATTCGATGATCTAGCCTTTAAGGTAAAGCTTAGAGTTAGTTACCACTCACTGTCACTGTCCCAGTAGATACGACTAAACTGGAGAGATATGTCAAAAAAAGCAAATTTGCAGACCTCCGAAAGGAAATGTTTTCTGTTTCCAGACAGTTTATATATACTTTTGTGAGACTTGTTATGTGCAAAAATGCACAAATTAAACCATACATTTTGTGCATTTTCATGAGATGTGATGAATGCGAAAATATATAAATTTACTGCTAAAGTTTTGTTTTTGTTTTGACTTCATTGTGCAAAAAATAAATAATTTTTCCCAAACATTTTTTTTGAGATAATATATTAAAGAATGCGCAAATGAAAGGTGATTTTGTCCAGCCTTTGCTAATCTAATGTTTTTTATGTACATACATAAAGTTGGTAGAGTTGTTTTATTTACTCAATGATATTACTTTGAAGTGGTAGTGATACTTTATGTTGTTAATGCATAGGCTCTGATGTTGCTGGATTACAGTATATTTACTTGGAGGCTACTGCATCAGACATGGTATCTGCAGTTTGTTAGGTTTACCAAGAAGGCTACAACTTAAGTTATGTTTAGATTGCTTTCGATACAAGCAGAGAAACATCAACAGCGTTTTCCCAATATGAGAGTGTTTTTTTTTTTTATATCATAGTGTAGTCAGTTATTTATATTATGAAAAAATGCTTCTTTAAAATAATTAGTTCCATTCATTTGAAATTCCCTGGTAGATTGACATGAGTTAAATTGAAAACTGTTGGAAATGAGACAGATCAAAGACTGAGCAGACATAATGATGGGTGTTAGTTGTTGCTTTCAAGTGTCAGTATCCCTTCAGACTCTGTACAACAGAGCAATAACACTAAAAGCTCTACTCCACGAGGAGTGGTGCCATCGCAGAAAAGACAAGAACTGATGTTTCTAAAATATGACAAAACATAATGTTGCTAAAATATGATTACAATTTAAACAAAGAAACACTTACTAATGGGAAATGACATACACTATAATAAAATTACCAATTAGTAATTATAAAGACTCTTTTTGGAGACCAAAGATGGTTTGCATATTTTTACCTATGTTGAGGTAATATAAGATGTATGTTTGTGTGTATGTTTGTGCTTGTATTTTGTGTTTGCGTGTTGTAGTGTCTGTGCATACACTTGCGGTACCTATCTGTCTGTCTGTATGCATGGGTGTGTGTGTTTGTGCAAATGTGTATGACTTTACTTTATACAGGGTTAAATGTGCGAAGAAACTTCCCTGGAGAGTATGTCTGGACAGAAAGGTTACAACCCTGTAGCTTTTCCCCCAGTGACCTTTTGGCTCAGCATGTTGAGCCCTGCAGCGCTGTAAACACACAAAGGCCAAGCAAAACAACGAACAATAGAAGGAGACAGGAGAATAAACAATGACAACTTCAGTGTATTTTTCTGGTAGGATCTTATCCGAGGCCTCTGTGTAGATTAAAGAGCATCCAGATCACTGTTCTTTCAGATTTGTTATTTACTGTATCTCACAAATAGCCAAGTGTGTTATGTCATGCAAATTTCTTTATAACATTTCGTACTGAAAGGATGATGTAGTAAACAATTCGATTAAATTTCTCAATTTAACCCATACTAATAGCCACTCGACAACATATTTAGTAAATAGCTGAGGGATGGGGCTGGAAATATTTAACCACAAAACAATGTGTAGTCAGAGAGACAGACAGATCCCACCGCAGCACTTCTTCTGTTTCAAGGCCTTCTGACTTGGATGGCGGTGTGCAGGTTTGTGTGTGTGGACGTGGCCTCAGAATAAATTATTAATGTAAATGGCAGTTGTTAGCAAGAGCAGCATAATCACAGGGCCTCTGTCTAATTGGGAAGTGGTTTTCACTCTCTACAACTACCTTGTTGCCAGCGGTGAGAAACCCAAGGAAATGTGGTGTGGGGCAGAGGGGAGGGGAGGGGGGAAACAGGAACGCCTTGAGGATTCTTCCGTCTTTGACTAAATTAATTTAGAATAAAAAAGTTCCACTAAAAGAAAAAAAAACATTTTCAGAAAAGGCAAAAAGGAAGATAATTGTCCCAGAGTCTCATTTTCTCTTTTGTGTTAAAAGTAATCAGGGGCGAGATGACAGATTTTTATGGAACCATCAATGGTGAGTAGTTTGATTACATTACTTGACCAAATATTTGACTCTAAATCTTAATGTTATTATATTTTATAAACATCCCACCTTTTATCCTCGATAGACCGTCTCTGGGAAATTAAATAAACACCTCAGCAAAATACACAAAGAGAAATAGTCAACCTGTGCCCATCATTAAAGCACTTTCATAATGGTTTTCCATAATGATAAGCTGTTGTATGTTGGTATCCATTACAGAAGGGAACATACTGTATATGTGAAGGGTTATTCAGCAGTTTCAATTTACTACACGGAGAGTGATGCAGTATTCTTTTCCTGTGTCATTTTCTTAGCCTCCTCTTTTTGCCTGCTGCAGAATGTTCTCACTTCTATTCATAGTAAATTATTAAGAAGTGTTTTGATTCCCTGTATGATTGTGAATCTGGGCTGCAGCTCTCTCTTTCTCTCAGCAGCACAGTCACATTTGCTTGTTTGTCTTCCTCTCCGCAGTGTTTTCTCTGTCTGCTCTCTTGCTCTCTCACTTGGTACACATGCCCAGGCATGATTCTGCAAATCCTTTGCACAATGAAATTCTCACCTGTGTCTGCTGGTGGAACAAAGGGAGTTCAGAGAATGAATAGTGAAAAGTTATGCCTACCCCTCTTGCTGTACTATGTGCTGCTGGTTATTTCAGAAAATCTGTATTCAGGTCAGGGTTGTGTTCACAGAAGAGAAGTGGAGAAGGAGGGAGGGATCTTTTTCCTTCACGTCATGCACCAGCAGCAAGGTCCAAATTGGCACAGGGGGATGGGCTGTCTCTCCTGGGATAGAGATCCTGTCTTTCACTTTATTCCCTTATAGCAGAGCGCACCAGGGAGACACACAAACATATGCACGGACACACACACAGAAACAAACATGTTTTCATTACTTTTTGGGACTCACATTTTTTCATTCAAAATACTTTCCCCCCCAACTACCAAACCTAAATTCTAACTTAAACATAACCAATAAGCCTGTAAAAGCCTATTGAAAAGTCCTGACTTTTTGCCATGTTTAATGTTTTCATGTCAAGACATTTTGGTGAAAATGTTGGTCTTGGAGAGGTAGGGAAACAAGTACACAGACAAAACCACAAACACGCACGTTGCCATTAAGTCAGGCCTGACACGCCAACAGTCCACGTCCTGGCACCAGTGCAAAGCCTGGAGATCACAGTGTCTACTGCCCTATGAAAACAGCTGCTGGTAGATGAAACAATCATACAATGTTACCATATTATCTGACTAAGCTCACCTCAGCGGCTGTCTGCCTGATGCACCGCCCGAGACGTCAGTCAGTCCCAGCGGGTGGAGGAAGCGGAGGGAGACCGTGGATCTGGTCTCTCTTTTGGCTCTGATCTGTGGCACAATATTAACGCAGTGAGGTGCTGTCTGAGGAGGATCAAAACACTCCGCAAAGAGAGGGGATCCTTATCTGAGTCCACAAGCGACGGGAGAGTTGTAAAGGTTTAAGAGTGTTGCTGACTGGGTGTGCTTTCTGAAAGGGAAGTGCAGGAACATGAGAGGACCTTAACTGAGACATGCGTTTAGTGCACTATAAAGTGAATCGGTTGTCATTTGGGACATGTCCTAATTCTATCACTACTCCAGCCCAGTTATAATATGTACTATATCACAGGCTGCTGTTGTAGAGTATGCTTATATTGTGCTGAATATATGTCCCACGTAATTACATGTTAGAGCCTTTACGGCTAATAACGAAAATGTTCTCAGCATTCAAAACTGTCAACTTTTTTTTTGTTTAAAGGGAGGAAGCAACTCACAGAGAGACGTGAATGTTGTCATTTTCCTTGTAACACGGTTTTAGCACTTCAAAAGGACTAGGCCAAACAGCAGCAGCAGTGACCGTGTCTGCGGCCGCAGCCCTGCACAGCGCTCTCTATCTCTCCCGATCAATGGACGGTGTTAACGGTAGCGCCGCACAGGTCGTCTTGAGAAAGGGATTTGAAAACAAGTGAGGGACACAGATTATTGGAGGTGATACTGTAAAGGAATCGACAGTATAATGACAGGGCTTTTGAATTAGCACCTAGAGAGACACAGAGTCCTTCGCTCCGCAGAGTGTTACCAGAAGGGTCGTTATTCATGCTAATATAGGGTGCTGCTGCTTGCCTACAGTTGGATGTTGGGTAATGTTCCCAAGCACGCGTTAGGCCATAATTCAGCTCGTTTCTGTAACTCCAGGGACGGCCCACCCTCCATGCTGGTCACAGACAATCAGAAGTTCACTTTTTGGGGGCGATTTCCTCTTTTGGACGTTGACAAGGTGACACTCCTCCTTCATATTTACCGGATAGTTAAATGTGTCCAGGGAGAATCTCTCTGTGATAACGCCTGGTTCAGATCCTATGGACCCAGACAGGGATGTGCTCTGGTTGTGATGAGGGTGATTTGTATCAGGGTGTGGCGGCGTGCTGAGGAATGGACATCGCAGTATCAGAACCTGACCTGCTGCTCCTCTGTCCTGCTGAGGTGAGTCAGGGTCTGGAGGAGCAGTCACGCCTCAGCTTTCTTCAGTTCACCGTCTGTGTTCATCTGTTTTGGTGGGAAGGCCTCCCTCCTACCTGCCTACCCTCCTCCCCACCGGCTTCTGGTTGGTGTGATCTCTCTCCCTTTTCTCCTCGTCTCTCCCATCCACCTGCCTCAGACACAGACAGAGGCCTCAATCACTCAAAATTCTGAAAACAACACCTGTTCTGACATGTTACGAGAGCTGTGAAAAGTGAATAAATGTCAGAACTCTGCTTTTTCTGGTTGTGGCTATGTGTGCATGTTTACTAGTGTGTGTGTATGTGTGTGTGTGTTTGAGGAGGCGGGTGTGTATGTATATGCGCAGGTGGATCTTATCTACAAGTAGCATCTTGTTGAAAGAGACAAATAGACATTTCTGACAGACGAGTCTCACATTCATGTTGCCTTCTCTCTTGACACACAAATGTATTTTTTGTTACAAAGACTGCATGGGAGTCTATGTTAAGACAGACTGGCTGTTGAGACTGGCTAGATCAAGGGTGCCTTAATGTTTGGTCTAGTGGGCCCAACATATACAAGATCTACTGTATATAGAATTGTAAAAGGTAAAAAAAAAATTAGGGTCATTAAAAAATAGCTTGTTAGGAAACAGTAATGAAATCACACTAAACATTTCTCTACATTACAACCACATAACATGACACCTAATAACATCTGCTTACCAAAATATATTTACTTTACAGTTGTAGCACAACAACTGTCACCAAGTTTATATTTTCCCAAGGCTAAGAACTTGAATATATATCAAATGATTTGAATATGGTAAATGTGTGAAATGTGCATGAAGGAAAATATCAGGCAGAAGCACCTTTAGTCATTTGGGGTTCCTAAGCACCCTATTTTTAGGCATTGTTATTGTAGTTTTTCTTCCAGTTCTATGTGCTATGGTGTGGAGTGCACACTGAGTAAACAAGTTTTTCAAAAGTCCTATTTTGCCTTTAGGTGAAGGTGCTTTTGTTTTTGTTTAGTTTTTAAAGTGAATTCCCCGTCATTCTACAGTTTGCCTACCATGGAGTGGTGAAAAACATTTGCAGTTTCAAAAATAAATTTCCTGATATTCGGTATGCAGTACTTTGGCATGAAGTAAACAATTTGTATATATGAGTGAAAGTGAACAAAATATTTTGTACATTTTGTCTGCATATCTGCATTTCTAACTAATTTTTCAAGACTGAAAACATATAGACATTTAGACTACCACCCAAATGACCAAAATGACAGGATACTCTAACACTGACATCCTGAGATCAATAAAACTGAAACTAACCTAATGTGTGCATGATATCTCTCCCCTACTGCACACTAGCCTGCCATTTTGTATGAATTCCCTGGCGTTTTGTCAATTTAATTTTCTTTTTTTGCGCCTAATTGGAGGCATTTTCTTTTGAAGTCTGAAATGGAGATGAGACGGGCATCTGGATGCCCCCTATACGCAAGAGAAATTGATTGCATGGTCTACTAAAGTGAAACCTTGTCCTTGTGTTCCTTTCTATTTTGTTCACATTTAGTGGTTTTTCATTGTTATTTTGAGCTGTAAGATTACTGCATTACTAAGTGAGTGGCACAGATAGACATGTGAGAATGCAGACTGAGTAGGTAATTAACTGTTTACAATAACAACAGAGCAAAATGTTCATCATAAATAAATAAAATATACTGCAAATGATCACTTGTCATTACACCTTGTGTGATAGTTTTTGGCTGTCAACTGTAAACTGTTTTTGGCTGTCAACTGTAACATCCTAATTAAGGAAAAAAAATACATTTAAAACATTTCAAAAAAACTTTTTTTTGTGGAACCTTCCGGTGAGCCAAAGTAACCATTGTCAGAGCCTAGTTGAATACATTATTTAATGAATGTTTACGTGTCAGTAGTGAACACACAGTATGTCCTGCATGCCAGTAAAAAATATCTGCTGCTCACAGGAGACTTGCCCTGCGGAATGGATGACACTAATGGAAAAGAGATATACTCTGAGTTGTAAATTACCCACTCCAAGTACATACAGGATTAATGTAGATCCATGTGTCATATAGTAATGGAGGACAGCTTGGCCTGAGCATTACTGATGGAGAATCCTAAATAGTCCATGGCTATTGGTACTGTCTGTTTTTTCCCCTCCCAAGTACACCCCGCAGCGCGCTAAATAGGGAATAGAGTGCCATTTGAGATTTAACCCAACTGTGCTAGACACACCAGATGAGACTAGACAACATGTTGAGAGAGGAACAGACAACATGTTCTTTGAGGGGAATAATACAAAACAAATGTACTATAGCATATGAAATATAAATCTAAGTCTCTGACTGTTTTTGACTGTCTGAATTTAATATCTAGATGGGGATGGAAACATATAGGTAAACTGCCTTTAAATCAGCGATGGGTAACTTTAATAGAGGTACAGGGAAGCCACAGAAGAAGTGACTTGCAGGTCACCCAGATTCAGACACGCAAACACATTCCCGGCTGGTAAAGCAAAATGTCTGCCAGCCAGCAAAATATCTTTCCAGCGAAGATATAAATAAAATGCTTTTACAAAAAATGTTTTTAGGATTTTTTAAAACAAAAATATATGATTGAAGAAAGACATAACAGCTTTGTCACGGGTGCAGTGGTAGGACACAGGCGCAGAGAAGCAAGGGATCGGGTGGCGGCCAGTCCTCGGCGGGATCGGGTGGCGGCGGCCAGTCCTCGGCGGGATCGGGTGGCGGCGGCCAGTCCTCGGCGGGATCGGGTGGCGGCGGCCAGTCCTTGGCGGGTTCTGGCGCCGTCGACAACAGGGCGGCAGGGGGAGCTAGCGGCGCCGTCGGCCACTGGACAACTGGTGGAGCTGGCGCCGTCGGCCACTGGACGGCTGGAGGAGCTGGCGCCGTCGGCCACTGGACGGCTGGAGGAGCTGGCGCCGTCGGCCACTGGACGGCTGGAGGAGCTGGCGCCGTCGGCCACTGGACGGCTGGAGGAGCTGGCGCCGTCGGCCACTGGACGGCTGGAGGAGCTGGCGCCGTCGGCCACTGGACGGCAGGGGGCGCTGGCTGCGTCTCCAGGGCGGCAGGGGGCGCTGGCTGCGGCTCCAGGGCGGCAGGGAGCGCTGGGAACACCCGGAGCCTTGGGGCTGGCACCGGACGTGAGCAAGGTGTTGGCTGCTCCAAGCTGGCCGGGGGCTCTGCCACTGGTGGTGAGAACCAGTCCTCACTCCTTCCCACATCCGGGAAGGCTTCCACCGGCCCCACCAGAGGTGTCGCCCAATGCCTTGGAGCTGGCACTGGGCATGACTGGAGCACCTCAATCACCCCCCACGTGAGCGGCGGCGGCAAGGGCTCGTCGTCCCACCCCTCCGGGATTGGCAGCCAAGCCTCGGGGTCCTCCGCCTGCCCCCATAGCACCCCCCCCCAAAAATTTCTTGGGGCTGACTCACGGTGGGTTGGTGACGTCGCCTCCGTCGACGTCTCCTGCGAGGTCGGCGCTGGGCTGGCCAGGTGTGCAGCTGCGGACGTTAGGGGTTCTCCTCCTCGGTCTCGCTGTCGGGCCAACGAAGAAGTTCCCCTACCGTCCATCTCTGCTGTGTCTCTATTTGGTGGTTCATTCTGTCACGGGTGCGGTGGTAGGACACAGGCGCAGAGAAACGAGGGTAGTTGTAATCCATGGTTTAATCAAAAGAAACAAAACAAAAGCAGCAACCAGTGCCGTTGGGCAGTATGAACAAACATAAAACCAAAATGAACCACACCGGGTGTGGCCAAACATTGAACATAAGTAGGATCCCCAATTGGAGGCAATGATCTACACCTGCCTCAAATTAGGGGAGACCAAAGTGGATAGAGGTGCCTAGAGGCAGCACCTGCTGTCCTGTCCTGACTATGGCCCCAGCCCAGCGCAGAGATGGCTAGGGGCATAGCCAGGACGTGACAAGCTTGATGATTTCAATAACAACATACTAATAATACATTAGATCTCAAGCCCCTTTCAAGAAACCCATGGACACTGTTTAGCAAAAACAAAAACACAAAACAAGAAAAACCAGAAATCAAAGAAAGAAAAGATAACAAAATTATGAGGTGCCACTGAACAACACAGTTCATTAAAATTATGTGAAACCAAAACATCTGGCTATTTACAATAAAGCACATTTCCTGATATTCTATATATTTTCCCAAGATGAAGATGTCACCATTTTAAAACACATTTCATGAAACTGTACTCAATTGAGCAAAGAGAAACATTTTCAGTTTAAAAGCACATCTTTGCAATTGTACACATTTTGCCATGGACATAAATACAATGTTGCATATGTAAAAGATGGTACATGGTAAAGAGAGATCTCTTGCAATTTTATGTGTTCACCATGATAAAAAAAACAGTTACTCAGCTAATTTTCAGCAATACACATGTTTCCATGTTTAGGAGTGGAAAATAATGTTTTGACATGATATCTGAGTGAGAGTGAATAAGAAAGTCAGGTGCCCATGGACTACCAGTTGGCCATTCCTGCATTAAATCCACTGACCTTGATTCTGGTTCACACTTGTTTACTGCTAAACTGCTCCGTGGTATATGAGGGTCCAACCTGCTGTTTCCTCCATGTTACACCAGAGTTTGGAAGCTGGGAGGGTAAGAGAGAGAGAGGAGAGGTTATAGCACATATGTATGCTAGACACATCATACCTCTATTTTTACTCCAGCAAAAGCTGCTATTTTTGAAATGTGTGTCTTTGGGATAGGGGGAATAAAACAAGGCTGATGTAACAAGAGGACTGCGGTGGCTGGGTCTTAAGGTATTTTCCTAGCAAACACATTAGTTTACCTCAGAGAGGGATGAAAGACCCCTAGAGTGCTGCTACGCAAATCTCATAACCACACATTGAGACCCGGCTAAGAGGACCCCTGGAGCTTACAACATGCACGAAACCACACGTTGAGACCAGGCTAGAGGACCCCTAGAGATTACAACATGCACAAAACCACACGTTGAGACCAGGCTAGAGGACCCCTAGAGATTACAACATGCACGAAACCACACGTTGAGACCAGGCTAGAGGACCCCTAGAGATTACAACATGCACGAAACCACACGTTGAGACCAGGCTAGAGGACCCCTAGAGATTACAACATGCACGAAACCACACGTTGAGACCAGGCTAGAGGACCCCTCGAGATTACAACATGCACAAAACCACACGCTGAGACCAGGCTGCATGGACAGAAGAAAACCAAACTGGCACCTGAACTCACTTATTTGACATTGTTTTTAATCTTTCTCATTTAGAAATGCAGCAATAATGACAATTCAAATAGTGTTTGGTTTTAAGGTGTGGTTCGAAGTTCATTTCTAGATACTAAGACTTGTACTTGGTTTAATACTTATTATGTGTAAATGTACTCTAATATGTCAAGCGATGCTAGTGGTGGACAACATATTGGGACAGAATACAGAAAATCTATGCAAAGTTAACATAACTATATGTAGCATGTCACGTCCTGTTAGGACAGCCCTGCTACTGTAATACAGTGGAATCCAATGCCCTGTCTCCCTCGTTTGGAGCATGTACACCAGTTTGTTGTTATTATCCTCACCTGTCTTCCTGAACACTGTCCCTATTTAAGTTCCTCCTTGCTTATTGAATTTTTTCAGCCATTCTTTTGGATTCTGATCCCTTTTGTAATGTTGTACTGTTCTTGTTTTGTTTGGTCTTTGTTATTTTTATTAGAAGTCCTCCATTCTCCCTGCGCCTGTGTCTTGCCTCCTTGTTGAAACGTTACACAGTGGGTGGGGCGCATGCAAGATAATGGGATATGAGCGACGACATGGACATTCAGTAGTTGATTTTACAACTACTGTATTTCTAAAGTAACATTTTACAGTTTTAGTATGAAATATGTGGATGCCTGTAGATTAAAAATGTTTGATTGCAGTACTGTGCAGCTATTTAGTAGATAGTTTGGAGGTGGCATGAAGTGGTGAGCATTGTCTCGGTAGTTTCTATAGGACAGATGGCCACTTGCTGAGGGCCAAAGCACTGGGAAATAAACTGTTCAGGTGGTGGGATTTTTTTGGTCATGATTGACCTGGCAACCTGCCTGAGGAGGATTTTTTTGAAACAGTGAGTCGGGGAGGGATGGGTCAGCAATGATCATGCCTGCCCACTTCCCAGCCCTGCTGTCATGTAGTACCAAGATGGAGGGCGTGAGGCAGACGATTGGCCTTCCTGCAGACCCCACAATGCACAGAGCCCCTCTGAAGCTGAGCATGCTTTGTGTTCTGCAGCGAGGGGTGGACCCTCCAGTGTGCTATGTAGGCGTGATGTTCTCCTTCCTGAGACCGAGGGAGATGATGATCCCTAGGAATTTTAATAAGCTGGAGTAACAGCTGAGCCCTCAATTTTATGGGGGGGGGCATTTCCTGAGGTATTACTGCATCCGGCCACCAGACCAATATACCTAGAAACAAAATATATTCACCAATGCAGCACACCAGTGTCAGGTTTAAAAGCCCACCAAAGTGCTAGCTTGTGTCCACTGAATGTAACTTGACATCAAGCCGGGCAGGGCTCAAAGTGTTGTCTCTGGGACGAAGTGGAAGCAAAAAACAGGTCATGGATTATTTACTCTTATCCAAACTCATCCTTTTCTTACACTGTGATGCACCTGGGTCCAAACGCAGCTTTTGGCGAGACTGACTTCATAACCAAAATGATCCTTTTTAGTGTTAGGGATAATACATGTTTGTAAATCATATCGGTATCACATACATTGCAATGTTTTACAACCTGAGAAAGTTTCCGAAACAGTCTCTCTTTAGAAAGTAAACAACTCTATACTATTGTAGTCGGAGCAGGTGGAGTTCTAGACAGCATAGCAACACAATACTACTAATTATCGGGCCCAAATGCATGTAAACACAGGCTGTGTACCCCAATTTACTTTGACCTCTAGCTTTATCATAAAATTCACATAAGACTAAAGACTAGGGGTTGTTCAGGCCTCCCCGTTTCAGGAGATGAAGTGTCTGTCTCCTCACAGTA
This sequence comes from Esox masquinongy, assembly GCA_016801175.1. Taxonomy (NCBI): domain Eukaryota; kingdom Metazoa; phylum Chordata; class Actinopteri; order Esociformes; family Esocidae; genus Esox; species Esox masquinongy. The sequence goes on along the minus strand of JACXGI010004993.1, from coordinate 5,355 downwards.
TCTCAAGGTCGGACCATTGGAAGGTTGTTAGGAAAGCATTTGTGTGTCCACATTGGGTGTATATCTGAATCTCCTGTCCTCTGATGGGTACTTTGATGCTATCTAAATGGATTTATGATCTCTGTGGAGATGTGTATCTTTTCAGGCAGGGTGAACTCTCAGCTACTGTATGAAATACAGTTGGATATCTTAGTTCTGGTGGGATATGGTTGGTGAAGAATTGCATTTTGAATGTAAACAGGGGAAATGTTTTAAAAGGACTGAAATGGCTGTGTTCTCTTGGTCCTGTCCCCAATTCACTGTATTTTCTCCACTCTTTTCTTAGGCCTCTTTGGCTGCAGGCCTAGTTTTTATCTCTTTGTTCCTGTTTTTTTTTGGAATGGTAAGAGTAAGGACTAGACTAACAGTGCCTTGTTAATGTTATTACTGTTTTGTAATTCAAGCCATATGCGTTGTATAGGTACTTATTCATTTACGATGTGAAGTAAATATATTTGCCTGTATGATTCCATTGTCAGACTCATTGTTGCCCTCGGCTCACTGATTCATATTGCTTGCTTGCATCTCTCTTGTCCCTCGTTTATCTTCATGGAGTCAGATCGCTCATAATTGACTTTGTTCAAACATTAGCATAATCTTATACAGGTCACATATGAGGTAAACACCAATATGAAGTACTACTGCATTACATACCTAAAGGCCTGCAGTCAGCTCCAATGGCCTGCAGACCACTGCTCCCTGATGACTCACCCATGCTGAAGAAGGGTGCACCCATATTGCGCCCTGTTCCTAATCTCTAGAGGACGGACGACGTAAACATAAATACTATTGTAGATCTGTCATGATATAATGGATGTGTGAGATAACAAGAAACATTAGTTCTGGTTCGTTGGATAAATCACGATTTTTTCCAGTGTAAGGCGATTCAGAGAAATAGGCTTTCAAGGTAGGCTGCTTATACCAGAGAAGTGTGTGTGTGTGTGTGTGTGTGTGTGTGTGTGTGTGTGAAACAGAAAAATCTTTCATTAGGGCCACATTTGAGCATATTAAAAAATGGATTAATCTTGATTAAGTACAGAGTTCCATCCATCTGATTACAATTCACCCTTTCAATGGTTTGACAGTCCTGGATGCTACCAAGTACGGGGGTCACTTTTTAAATGACCTTTGCACCACAAATGGAACATCTTCTGAAGCTGCATCTGGATAATTCTGATTTAATAATAACGACATACAGACTGTCAGACTCCTTAATAAAATGCCCCTTAGAGGTCATGGTGGAGGAAGTTTGATGGAGACATTCTCAGGTTTTGTCTTTATCCCCTCAATTTGTTGTATTCATGCTCTCAATTGCGTTCATCCTTCAGATCCCCCTGCAGATTCATGTGCATGTCCTTCTCATAGGTTGATGTACTTCAATCTGGGCAAGTACATCAATTGTCCTCTCAACCCTGCCTCCCAGTGTTTAACCCCTGTTGAAAAAATTGAGGGTCATTTGTCCAGTAAAACATGATGCGGCCAGATTGCTTAAGCGCCCGTGGGTGTTTATGATTGTTTAATTGTGTGTTTGATTCAAGGCATGCACATTTATTGTGCATTATTTCCATTCCCTGCCCTAGGCAGGTGGACATTTGCTTGTTAAAGCTGTGTAGAATTAACCAGGCACAGACAGATGGTTTTAAAACCTCTCTGGCTCATTATTTACTAAATCTGATAGCTATTTGATTTTTTTGTGGTTGACAGTTTGTTCACCTGGTTATAAGCTTCTTGCCAATAATATATCATAGTTAACAAAAAAAAACATGAACAGCTAAGCAAACGGAGAAGAGCCTGACCGAACTCCTGCCTATATAATGCCAGGATGAGAGAACTATTTAGTTTACTTTGATGCTTTAAATGGTGATGAACACTGGCCTTTCTGATGCTTATTTCCAGTTACAGTGTTCCTGGGGAATGTGCCCTGAAATTCCTCCATTTAAACATTACTTTGTCCTGTCTAAATGTGAGCTATTCTTTAGGTACTTCAATCCAGTATGTTTTCGTTTTGTTAAGTATTTTTTTATATACTGTATTCTGTATATTCACACACTGATATGTGGCACAACCATGAAATGGACCCTGGCTGTAGGGGATGCCTCAGCACTGCTGTGCAGCTATGCAGTGTGTCCTAAACAATTGCCCTGTGCCTGTGTGTCCCGCAAATAGCGGCAGTCAAGCTTTAAGGGACAGTGTCCATCCTTTTCCTCCATAAACCACAGTGACGAAACCTAGGGGGAGATATTTTCCAAAAGTAACAACTTCTGGAAAGCAAAGGTTTAAATAGAGAAACGAAACAACAAGTTACGTGGGACTACGCTAAAGTAATAAGAGTTTTCTAAATGCTTTAGAAATCAATACAACCCAGTTATTTTCACCCACAGTGTCAAGCAGGGCCATATGCAGTAACTAGAGCAACAGAAAGGGAATAATTTTCCCCCTAGACATCATTGCCAGGTCCCACCAGGGTTCCTGGCTGACCCTGGACAGGACCCCCTCTGTCCTGTCTCTCCGTGGGAGGCAGTGAGGGGAGCAGATGGGTGGAGCATTAGCCAAGTCTGTGTCTGACAGTCACAGTGGGGTATGGCTTCACAGCACTTAGGTGGAGGCGAGGAGGGAGGGAAAGGGTGTCAGCCAAGTCGGCAACACTGAGGCCACCCTTGAGGAGGGAGGAGAGAGAGTGTGAGAGGCCGCGGCTATTCCAATGCTGAGTGGTTTCCTCGGACTTGTCCGAGCTTTTAGCTGAAGCTCCAGTGGCTGAGCCAAACACTGTGTGTTTCATGTCTAGTGGCGTTGTTGTGGTGTTAGAGAGACAGGCGTATTACAGCATGGAAGAGTGGGTCGCATCCTGGCGTGGCACACTTGCCGTGCCAGGGAGATCCAACGCCCTCTCTCGTTCGTTTGGATCATGGGCACTTGTTTTGTTGTTTATCGCCCTCATCTGTTTCCCTAATTACTGTTCCTATTTAAGTTCCTCCTTTACCGGTGTGTCTTGTCTGTCTTTGTTTGGCGTGTGCCTTCTGTTTCAGTGTCCTGCCATGCTTCAACGTGACAGAGCGGCTATCACATCATTTTAAGGGTCCCAAAAGTGTGTCTGTAGATGCGTTATAGATTATCTACTGACTATCCGTGACGTTTTAATGAACTAACGCTAACCTTTATCCTAACCTCAACCCTTACAATAAACCTTATTTTAAACCTAAACCTAACCATAGCAAGTAGGTGCCTATCAACAGATAGTTTGTTTGTCGGTAGTATTACTGAGTATTGAACATCTGCAGATGAACTGAAGAGGGACACACCCACTCACTAGACTCGTCGAGTTCTCCCAGGAGCTCCCATGGGTCACCCAGTGTAGACATTCAGGATGTCCATGCCTATCATTCCATTCAGTTCAGTGAACTGTGGTCACGGCTTCATGAGGAGGAACGTATTGTGATTGAGAGCTATATGCTCCAAGACAGCAGGTGTTGAGACAAGGCCAAGCCAGTGGGAGGTAATGGAATTACTGCCTCTCAGCTCACCTGACACCTGTAAGGACTGGCAGGGGTGATGAAAACATGTTCTGCCACTCCAGTCTTCAGAAACGGTCGCTTCTCAGTCGATAGATAGAAAACAAAACGCATGTAGACTAGCGCAAATACCAACATACAGCACATGTATGTGTAAAAGGCACGTTCAAATGAGAAATAGAAAGATTAATGGGGATAAAAGGAATGAAAAGGCACGAGTGAGGCTGAAAACATGCAATGACACGTAATCAAAGCATGCACTTTGAACAAGCAATGATTATTTGTCAGCTTCTTTTAATCTGTTTACTTAAAACTAGCACATTATTAAAATGATTTGCCTCCATAACCAAAGGCAATTCTCTTAACATTCCCGTTTCTCATTTGTCAGCTCTGCCCCCACCCCCCCCTCCCCTCCCCTAGTCTCTCTCCTGTCTGTTTGTCGCTTGTTTCATACCCATGTCCCCAGCAACCAAGTTTAGTGCCTGGTCTGAAAAAACAACCATACATGGAACCGTAAGGGTTTGCGATGGCAGCGTGGCATACGGCTTGGCAGGAAAACAATCATTTATCTGGCAATCAAAGGTAATCAGTTGGGTGGACTGGACAGAAAAACAGAACAGGATTGCAAGACTTGACCTGAGGGCCCATCATGCCAATGCTATTCAGCAGGGCCATTATTCTGCCTTTGTTTATGAATACTACTGCTATTATTGTGGCAAAGCCTATTAGGCTTTCCTGTTTCAGAGCCGTTTATAGACAGAATAACATGGACTCGCAGTTATTGTTTCTACCACTTAGACTTGAGATGAGTCACTTCTGTAGCCAAAGGGGTGCTGATACCTGCTGAGGCTGTTGACTGGCTGAACTTCCTGTTGTTGATTGGGTGGTATGGAGGATTGGCTTGGCGAACGAGAGGAGTAGAAATGGTGACAGTAGTGAGAAAAGGGTGAAAAGAAAACCAGGGAGTTGTTGGCACCATTTAATCAGCTGAGAGTTTTTATCCTAATCTGTGGGCCCACCTGATCAATGACTGAGCAGTCCCTGTCTGTGACACCTACACACACACACACACACACACACACACACAGACAGACACACATACACTGCATCTTACTTTCTTTCTGCAATCAATCACATTCATAAGATGTTGAAGTATTAGTGGCCTATCATGCTTTATTCCGTAGGTCTCTCTGTGTCTCTCTGTGTCATACCAGTTAGACATACCCTGGTGGGAACACACCCCCCACCTGCTGCATCAGCTTCACCCTTAAATGAAGCTGGCAGCTTCTGGATCCTGGATCCTTCCAGAGGCAGCCAGCAGGGTCGGCCCCGCCTCCTCGCACAGCTGCATCCACGGGGACCTTGTCATGGGAGGTGCTTAATGGCACCTAAAAAAGCTTCTCAGGGGATAAGTTCAAGAGATAGATGGAATTGACACCTGCTCCCCATTCAGGCTAACCAGGGTGACCATGAACAGGGCAACAGATTGGAAAAGGCGAACAATATGCAGCACACCATGTTGCCCTCAATAAAACACTACCACAGCACCACTACAGAGGAGGATGACAGCCAGGGGAGGAAGGGTGCGGACACCCCATAGGTATCGACCGAGTGTCCGCATTCCTCCCAAACCGCCAAGGGGATTAAGCCCTGAAGACATTGCCGATACCCTTTGAGTGCGGTAGATCTTTTACTTATGCGTTTCCCCTTACCACATCCTCTACTCCCTTCACTTACGTTAATAAAACACCCTCCCTACAGGGCCCTAAACACTTGTCCTGTGTCCTCTCCCTGTAACTATATACTT
>JACXGI010004992.1:0-36149 GCA_016801175.1 Esox masquinongy | reverse complement strand
TTATTAGCTACCTACAGGTTTTAACAATATGAAAATAACTAAAGTGTAAATGAAAAGGGAAAATAAAGAGAAATATATTGGTTCTGTCCACAATGTTGCTTGTGCTCCACTGGTTGCCCTTCTCCCATGGCAACCACTCAGATATCTTGCTGCTGTGATTGCACATTGTGATATTTCTCCATGAAGATACAGTGGTTCATTGGTGTTTGATTTGATTTCTGAGTATTTCTAATGTTGTTGTAGTTTTAGCAGGAGTTTAAGAAGTGCAGCTCAGTTTCCACCTAATTTTATGTGCAGAGTGCACATCATAATCAGACATGCTTTTTCTCAAAAGCCATGTCTGATTATGATGGCTTCTCTTTATAGTAAGGCCATGCTCACAGTCTGCATAGTCAAATGTATCCACAGCGGTCAGCTATTCTGACAATGTTTACTCTCTTATTAGTGCGTAGCATTCAAATTTTGTCTGTAATTTTGGTTGATTCTTTCTAATGTGTCAAATACATTTAAATGCTATACAATTGAGTAATTTCACAGATGTTCCTTTTCAGTTATTGCAACTTTTGGTAGCTAGGTAAAACCACCACACAAAGTTCTATTTTTGTTTTCTTTTAATTTAGTTTAATTTTTAATGTAATGTGGCTCTGTGAGGTTTGTGTTTTTGAACAGACGCTATTGACCACTTGACTTTTTAAGTTGAAATGTTTGAAATCTTTTTCTATAGCCACTTGGCTATAGAGTGTTTTTTTTCGGGGGTGGATACTTCAAATGGGATTCATGGTGTGCTTGCCATCCCATTATAACGGCCATATATGTGGAGGGCTTGGGATACTGTTATTACATGCACACTGACTAGTATTATCCTGTAGCTTTGTCAAATTTGCCATTTCCCTCACGGTAGCCTCTCTGGTGAGTTTCCTACTTGCACATTCATCCATTTTGGAGGGACGGCATTATCTAGGCAGGATCTTGGTGGTTCCATACACCTCCCACTTAATAATCATCTTTACTTTGCTCCAAGGGATATTTTGTTGCATTTGAAATCTCATCTGTCTTTCCACAACTTTGTCCCCTAGTTCCTCTGAAAGCTTGTTGGTGCTTATGGTTTTGCCTTGCATGTCACAACCCAACAGAGGGAACCTACAGAAATTGCAGAATTTTTCCTGAAATCATGTGAATCACTAGAATTTAACACAGGTGGAGGCCAATTACCTTGGTGTGGGATTTTGAAGGTGGTGGTTAAACCAGTGCTAATTTAGAATTGACGTTTCAGCGGGGTGGACAGGGTTTTTTGTATTGTTAATATATAATTACCATGCTGTGTAAATAAGTGAGAAAAAATATCTAAATTTAAATGTCTGAAACTCTGAGGCACTGACACAACAAAATGTGATCTAACTTGAAGGGGGTATACACTTTCTGTAGGCACTGTATATACTGTGCATGTATGCAACACTTCATTAACGCTCCATTTCTCTTGATAAGGTTTCTAAATTGCCTTAAATAATTACAAATATCGGGGCTAATAACGTGTGTGTGTGTGTGTGTGTGTGTGTGTGTGTGTGTGTGTGTGTGTGTGTGTGTGTGTGTGTGTGTAGGAGTTTGAGTGACTGCATGTTAATTAAAATTCTATATTAGACTGAGACTTTTGTTTTCTAGAATTGTAGAAACCTCAAAATAGTTTTCTGCTTCAAATTAATACTAACCACCTACATGAAATGAAAATGGATGTGTTCATATTCTACTGATAATAACGGAAATGTTGTGATGCAAATATAAGTATGGTATCTCTAGACCCTCTTTAAAAGACGAGTTATTGCAGCCCAACTTATCTGGAGCCTGAGTGGCGGTGTTAGCTGTTCACAGAGATTTAAATAATACTTCACTACGTATACAACCTCACAACATCATTAAAAAATGCTGTTGATTATAAAACTGTTGGTGTATGATTCATTTGTTATAGGTTAACTGAAAAGATGCCAGTTTTCTGTGGTGTTGATGTTTAGGCTGAGATAGGTGTCATTTCTTCCTCTCCCTCTGTCTCCTTCCCTCCCTACCGCTTGCTCTGTCTCTCCTCTCATTGTTTCTCTCTCACCCTCTCAATATCCCCACTCATGACTAACCTTGACCAGAAACAAGGAATCCCTCCCACCTTTTAATGACACTGTAGCTCTATCCTTATATACGGTCCATCATTATGACATCAAAATGGTCTAGCAGTCAAGTAAGATGAGAATGTTAAGATTAAATGATTATGGTATACTATACAGTTGAGTAATTGTGTAGGGTTTTATTGAACTTAACCATCATTAACCATTGTATTGTATTGTCCCCCATTATGAAATCGAGGAAAGGACTCTGCACCAGTGTTTATATGTACTCACATACTTCACACTCAGTAGCTCAGACACCACCAGACCAATTCTGACAGAACTTGGATGGTTAAGGTGTTGTGGCATAGTCATTTGCGATTTACAAAATTACACCAAGCTGCAAAATGGTGGAGCAATTAGAAGTGTGGACTTTGAAGGGTTACACCCTTCACCCTGTTTGGGGTCAAACCCAACTCTGGTGTTTTTATCTAATAAGCTCTATTTTGGTCTCATCTGACCGTTGAACCCGGTCCCGTTGAAAGTTCCAGTAACATTTGGCAAACTGTTTGCCCTTGAGTTTTTTGTTTGATAACTGTAAAAGCTTTTTTATGGCAACCCTCCCCAACAATGCGTGATTGTGCAGGTGGCATCTGATCATAGTTTTGGAGACTTTCTGTCCCCAAGACCAAACTAACGTCTACAATTCTCCAGCCGTAATCCTTGGAGCTTCTTTGGCCACTCAAACCATGTTCCTAAATGTGCGTGGGGTCAATATAGACATATGTCCTCTTTCAGGTCAATTGTTAACATCGCCAGTTTCATTAAACTTAAATCATCATTTAAGTTTATTTCATTAAAATAATCTTTTTTCACTGTCCGTTTTGGTCATATTTACCAAGGGTTGTAAGAATATGACTCAGAGGCAGATGTTTTGGTCCCAGTTGCAGAGCGTGCAAAGATTTTATTAATAAACAAATTTTTTTATTAATAAACAAATCCAGAGGCAGGCAATAGACTTGGTCAGGAGAGCTGGCAGTGGTCGATTAACAGGTAATCCAGGTAAGAACAAGGCAACTGTACAAAAAGGAGCAAGCTAAATGCAGACTATCCAAGAACTATAAACTGGTCGGTACATGGGAAAAGCTCAGGCAAAATTACAGTAACATTTGTGTAACATTTGTGGAAAACACTTCAAATGCTGTTTCTCTGGCACTAAATTAACGATGATATGCCACATCTATAAACTATTGTTCAAACCCATATTTTTCAGAATATTTCTAAAAACAAAATTGCCGTGGGCGAAGACATGTTTACTGCTGCCATGTCATTGTAATTTGTATTTCTAATGTGTGACATCTTTCTTTCTCTACTTCTCCTTTTCAGCTTGTGTAAGGGAAGGACTCTGTATTCAGTAGTGAGGGATGCCAAAGTCATCCTGGATGTCAACAAAACCAGACAGATCGCCCAAGAGATGGTTAAGGTACTGTATAAAGTATGTGGGCAAAGTGGTGCGAGGAGCAGAGCGTGTCTAATTTGACTTGAGCGGCTTTTCAAAATGTTGGACATCTGTTTTTTAAACAAACTCAGATACTTTCCCATCTTTACTGTTGGAAAACCTTTCAGGCGTTCAGAAAGAAATGAAACTAGGCAGAACTAACAAAACACCCCATTTTGGAATCCCCTCATTCCTCCGTTTAGACAATCAATGAACAATGGTTGAAGATGAGAAAGCGGAGGCTATGGATTACAGGAATGAGTGACAATACAAAAAAACAAAAATTGTGTTATCGTAGTCCTGTTTCGAATGTCAAAAAATATTTTAGTAATTTTGTCCGTAGTGAAGACTTTCCTTTACAGAAAGCAATGGTATTTGACAGTTTTATGAATCCTTATATCTCAAGCCAATACTAATCTGTAGTGTCCCCTACCTGAATCAAGAGGATTCTGACCACCTGAACGCGGAGATATCTAGATAATATGAGAACACATCGGGCCAAATCATAAAAGCTGGCTTGGCTCACAGGATGGCACACTATGGCAAATTAGTCCACTCAGATCAAACCAACTTCATCCTTAACAGAAACTCGTTTTCCATTCTCAGGAGACTCTGTGGTATAATATACTTATCAAGGATACCTCATTTTGATCTTTTTCTATATATCCTGACACGGTTTTCCATTCTCAGGAGACTCTGTGGTATAATATACTTATCAAGGATACCTCATTTTGATCTTTTTCTATATATCCTGACATGGATGGACTTTCACTTGAAGTTGAATGGTCCTACCTAATTGCTGTTCTTCATAAATGCAATGTTGGACATGGGTTCATTAAATTGATCCAGCTCTTATATAAGAGCCCTTGTACAAGAATGCTCACAAACCATTAACTGTTGGGCCACCGGTGCTCTTCGGTTTTGAAAATCAGTTTGCATACTGGAATAAATGTTTGTGATAACAAAAACAGCCTTAATATAATTTCTCTGTACATGGATAGCATTCTCCTCTGTATAGCAAATCCATCATCCAGATTTTGTCTGTACTATGCTTGATCATCCTGTTTGTTATGTTCTATGGTTACGGAATCAATTGGAATTAGTGATCTTATTACAGAACCGTTCTTGATTAGAACCTCTCCCAATTTACGTTTTTTCTGAGAAACTCAACTACTTGGGGGTGAAGTTACAAAGCTAGACCAAACGTGGTGTTTCTTCGGCAATTCCATTACCAGAATGTCCCTACATTCCATTTTAAAAATAAACTAGACTCTGATGTCCATTCATTTACTTGAGACTACTTAACAGTGGTTCTAATACCTCTCCTGGGGACCCATAACCATTCCAGGTATTAGATGTATTCCAGTGCTGGCACGCTTAAATTAACTAAGAACTTGACTACTTGATTCAGGTGAGCTACATCAGGACTACAACAACATTGCCGTACTTATCGTGATCCAAACAACAGGTTTGAGGAGCATTGCCATATAACAAAAAATTGGTGAAGCAACTTTGTGTATCCAAATCGGAGGACGGACCGGCTCTCTCAAACTAAATATGTAGTGTTGGTCTAGAAATGTCAGCCCTATCACATTTTGGCTTGATGACGCCATGGTGTTGTTGAGCTGGCTCGTAATAGCGTGTAAGGGTTACCCCCCCTTTTCTATTGGCGCATTGTTTGTGTCCCCTATCGGCCTTGAGAAGTCACTTCATAGTTATACTCATGAGATACATACACGCGCACATGCAATGCCATGCCAGTATGCCTGAATGTGGTGCTGTAACAAGCATCTAGTCTAAAGTTGCCAAATTTGCAAGCTCACCATGCTCATTCCTTTTTTTGTTTTTCTTTGTTTATTATTTTTCTTATTATATGTGTGTATGGGTCAATCAGTCAGTCACTCAAACTCACTAAGATTTCTTTATGTTTTCAGGGAATGGGTTATCTCCATGCAAAGGGGATTCTGCACAAGGACATGAAGTCCAAGAACGTCTTCTATGACAATGGCAAAGTAGTCATCACCGACTTCGGACTCTTTACTATATCCGGAGTTCTTCAAGCCGGGAGGTGGGTGTCTACCGTGGTACTGTAGTACACTGACTAAGATACAGCATATGGACAAGTATGTGTGATTAAAAATATTACTGGTTAAATCAAGGATTGGTAGAAAATGACGATAACACATCAGCGCTAAACCACACAAAGAGCTGTGTCATTAGTAATCCTTCCTGTTGTGACAGTTCTTTTATTGTGCTGATTGAACCAGTCATTGGCTCATTGGCCTGTATTAGCCAAAACATTTTATGGATTGGTGCTAATCTGTATTTAATTTGTCTTCCTGAGAGTGATTAATGTCTCTACTTTCTGCCACCACTGCCCTCAAACAAATGCTGGCTGAAATGCCTGCTGAATTATTTTCACTGCTAGTTGAAATGACTGCTCTCTGAAATGCCAACAGCCACACTTTTTATTCTGTAAGGAATTATAACCAATAACAGATTAAAAAAAAAATATATATAAATAATAAAATATAGGGAATGTGACAAAAACTAAACAAAATACAGCATTTGCAAAGGATCAGTAAATCGTTTATTCTATTGCGGTGAGAATATTTTGAGAGAGGACTATTGTTGACCTTTGTTTACAGCTTTCTCTGTCTATCTAAGAATGCAGAGGGAAAACTCGTTTAACAGTGTTTATTGTTGTACTAGCCCCCTGTCTTGTAAGGATAATGGATTTTTACTGGCGTGGGGATGGGGAATCAAGGTTCTCTTGGCAGTAAACCACTCACAGATTCCTTCTGTTTTCTCTTTATCTAGATTTGGCCACTATTGATTTTCTTGGATTACTCTGTCCAACAGGTTTCAGTTGGGGGGGTGCTTCCTGCATATGCATGTATCAATAAAGGTTCACTGGTTGGTAACTGGACTCATTCCCGTGCGGTTTTCCATTATATCGTCATTTATCAATCATTACTCTATTTCAAATTTAATTGAGGTCCTTTTAAACCATTTACTAATCATTAGGCAAATCAGTTCGCGTGGCCTAATTTAAAGTGTGAGCTATTTATACTGTCACGTCCTGGCACCATAGGCCTGCCTTGCCAGTGGAATCCAACTCTTTTGGAGCACAGACACCTGTTTGTTATTATTACCTTCACCTGTGTTGCTGATCACTGTCCATATTTAAGTTCTTCCCTTCTTAGTGTATCTTGTCGGTCTTTGTTTTGGTTAAGTCCATTTGTAAAATTGTTCTGTTTTGGTGATTTAGGTTGTTGTGTTACATTTTAGTTATTTTTATTAAATGTCCTCTGTTCTCCCCTGCGCATGTGTCCTGCCTCTCCATGCAATGTTACACATTACTTATTTTCTGTGTGACTAGTGTAATTATTCCCACAAAGATGTAAATGCCACTGGTAAACATTGCCGCAATTCCGGATGTTCCTTAAGCTCTCAAAACATCATATACAACATATTAGTGGTTAAACAATACGTACACAGGATGTTAAAACAAATATAGAACATTTTACTCACAAAAGCTGTGATAAGAAAACGGCAAAGATGGCAAAGATTTGAGGATGAGTTGTAATGTGAATGCAGCACCGATATTGTCAACCTCGTAAACTTGCCAACCTTGGGAAAGCAAACTGACCATAAACAGGAAGATTCACACAACAACTGGCCGGACTGGTCAGTTTTCTCTAGAAGATCCTGCTTCAGTCCTTTAATTCCTGGCTTTGTTTGAAAGCACATTTAGTGGGCCTTTAATCGTGGTAACTCTTTAAACGGAATGGGATAGTTCAGCAGATACATCTATTTATTCTCACCTGGACAAATTCTGTATGTAAACTGCATGTTCTGTGCCATCACCATGAAGAGTGCTAGATGCTTTTATAGTAGTTAATGGGAGCTGTAGTTCTTTTTTTTCGTTTCAAAGTACTTGGATATATCAGAATTGGGCTAAGTTTTCCACAAACCAGAACATCCAATTTATTACGTATATGGAACCAGAACTGGAGCAGTTTACCAAATTACACAATATTTTTGTTGGGGGTTTATTGAGTTTAGACTGTAATTGACTGCATTTCATATGTTGGTTTTGTAGAAGTCCCCACCATGAAACACTTATGTTTGCATTTTCTTCTTTGGACTAATGTTGTTATTATACTCAGCATATTGTCACATCAGAGGAGTGGCAGTGACATTCTCTAGGTTTTCTAAAACTCTTCAGCTGCACCTTTTCACTGTTTTTCACTTATGCTATAACTGCACTCATCAATGTAGCAAGAGGGTTAACTATTGCGTTATGTACAGTGGTTGGCTATCCTCTTCTTACAAAAGCTATGGACTTACCAAAATAGAGATATGGTGCATTTCTATAGGCGTTTTCGATGTCAAAGTGCATCCGTGCGTGAGTGTGTTTATGGGTGTCTGCATGCATTCGTGCATGTATTTTCCCCCCAAAACACTGTCGAGTACATTTTCTTTGGCTCTCCATTTTGATTGACATGTACGGTGAGATAACACCTGCTATAATTGACTGGTGATTTGATTTGTCATAACGGATTTATTTTCACTTAATTGCCACATCAATTACAAGTCTAGCAGTGGGTGTGGGATGCTTTTCAGCTAATGACTTTGAGAGGATTACACGCGCTTTGTACTACTAATTATTATAATCAGAAAGATGTTGATTATATGGCAGACGTTCCAATGGGAGGTATCGCCTAGTGTGTTTTAGGCGAGTTTGTGTGACAGTTTCGACACGGGGAAGGGGACAAAGCTATAGAGTGGAAGGAAGAGTCGGCTGTTGGAGAGTTGGGGAAGTATAGCCGGAGAGTGTACTACGGTAGCAATTTATTGAAAATGAAGATGGATGGTTTTATAATGGCTTTCTTAACAGCTCATTAAAACTGAAAGCCTCTTTTAACAACTAGATGCTGAGGAGTCACTGTAGATGGATGATGGTGCAATGCATTGACATGATGAGACATTACCACCTAGACCTTACACAGCCTTATCCGAGACTACTGTTCATATCCAGTGTAGCTAGCTGCCATTTTGATTGACTGTGAAATCTATATATATTTTGTATATTGAACATCTCTGATTTACTCTCAGATTGAGCAGACACAAATAGACACATTAGAACATGGGTAGAACTGAGAATTCCACAGATTCTAAAATCTAAAGAATGTAAATCCCTCCTCATTGTGTTAGGATGTTTATATGTAGGAATTGTCGGATCCACAATGCCCATTTGATGTTAAGAAAACCCTTAGCCTGTTAGGTGTATATTCTAATTATGTATGAAGTGTCCACTGTTTTCAAAAGCTCCTCCTATTACTTTTGCTCACAATGGCGAGAATAGGTTCTACTATGTCAGGTTATCGTTTGATGTTTCCGATGTTTCTCAGTTGATAGAGAAATATATTTTTGGGGAAATGAATCATTGCGTTTTTGTTGCTGTTTTTAGATGGCCCATTCCCTACCCTTTCCTGGGACCCAGAAGCCACTCTTTCAAATTTGAATGTCTAAATTAATTTCTGGGAACAAATAGCTAGGTGTGACGTGCGTAACCTCACTCCAGCCTCAATTATTTCCCTCAACTGGTTTTGTACTGTTGTTTATTTATTCATGCTTTAATGTTTTCATTGACATGGAATATGGCTAGGTACTAAAGAGATCTGACAGAATGACAAGACAAACATTTAAGTAGCTTCTCACTCTGAGCAGGAACACTGTGTTATGTTTTATTCAATTAACTTTATTTTCCTAGGGCAGTCTTGTTCATCAACAGAAATATAATAATCGATACATACACTAACTTTCAAAAGTTTGGGGTCACTTAGAAATGTCTTTGTTTTCGAAAGAAAAGCACATTTTTTGTCAGTTAAAATAACACCAAACTGAACAGAAATACAGTGTAGACATTATATTGCAAATTACTAATATAGCTGGATACAGTTATAATAATAAGTTTATAATTTTAAAAGGCTAATTGATCATTAGAAAACACATTTTGCAGTTATGTTAGCACAGCTGAAAACTGTTGTGCAACGAAACTTCCTTCTATTGGACTAGTTGCAAAATGGTGTGATACCCTTCCTTCTTCAAGATTCATTTTACTCTGTACCTGTCTCCCACTTCATCACCAGCAAAGCACTCCCAGACTATGAAAAAATGCCAGAGGATTGCTTGACGCCATTCTGTCCAGCATGGTGGAAGCAATATGACTGTCTGGGGGTGCTTTGGTAGTGGTGAAGTGGGTGATCTGTACAGGGTAAAAGGGATCTTGAAGAAGGAAGGCTATCACTCCATTTTGCAATGCCATGCCATACCCTGTGGACAGCACTTGAGTGGAGTCAATTTCCTCCTACAAAAGGACAATGACCCAAAGCACAGCTCCAAGCTACAGTCAGGGAAACATTTTTTTTATCCCCTGCTGATTTTGTATGTTTGCCCATTGACATAGAAATGATCAGTCTATAATTTTAATTGTAGGTTTATTTGAACAGTGAGAGACAGAATAACAACAAAAAAATCCAGAAAAACGCATGTCAAAAATGTTATAAATTGATTTGCATTTTAATGAGTGAAATAAGTATTCGACCCCTCTGCAAAACATGACTTAGTACTTGGCGGCAAACCCCTTGTTGGCAATCACAGAGGTCAGACGTTTCTTGTAGTTGGCCACCAGGTTTGCCCACATCTCAGGAGGGATTTTGTCCCACTCCTCTTTGCAGATCTTCTCCAAGTCATTAAGGTTTCGAGGCAGACGTTTGGCAACTCGAACCTTCAGCTCCCTCCACAGATTTTCTATGGGATTAAGGTCTGGAGACTGGCTAGGCCACTCCAGGACCTTAATGCACTTCTTCTTGAGCCACTCCTTTGTTGCCTTGGCCATGTGTTTTGGGTCATTGTCATGCTGGATTACCCATCCACGACCCATTTTCAATGCCCTGGCTGAGGGAAGGAGGTTCTCACCCAAGATTTGACGGTACATGGCCCCGTCCATCGTCCCTTTGATGCGGTGAAGTTGTCCTGTCCCCTTAGCAGAAAAACACCCCCAAAGCATAATGTTTCCACCTCCATGTGTGACAGTGGGGATGGTGTTCTAGGAGTCATAGGCAGCATTCCTCCTCCTCAAAACACGGCAAGTTGAGTTGATGCCAAAGAGCTGGATTTTGGTTTCAGCTGACCCCAACACTTTCACCTAGTTCTCCTCTGAATCATTCAGATGTTCATTGGCAAACTTCAGACAGGCCTGTACATGTGCTTTCTTGAACAGGGGGACCTTGCGGGTGCTGCAGGATTTCAGTCCTTTATGGCGTAGTGTGTTACCAATTGTTTTCTTGGTGACTATGGTCCCAGCTGCCTTGAGATCATTGACAAGATCCTCCCGTGTAGTTCTGGGCTGATTCCTCACCGTTCTCATGATCATTGCAACTCCATGTGGTGAGATCTTGCATGCAGCCCCAGACCGAGGGAGATTGACAGTTCTTTTGTGTTTCTTCCATTTGCGAATAATCACACCAACTGTTGTCACCTTCTCACCAAGCTGCTTGGCGATGGTCTTGTAGCCCATTCCAGCCTTGTGTAGGTCAAATGTACAAAATCAGCAGGGGATCAAATAATTTTTTCCCTCACTGTAAGCAAGAACTATTTAGGGAAGAAGCAGTCAGCTGGTATTCTGTCTATAATTGAGTGGCCAGCACAGTTATCGGATCTCAACCCTATTGAGCTGTTGTGGGAGCTTGACCGTATGGTACGTAAGAAGCGCCCATCATGCCAATCCAATTTGTGGGAGGTGCTTCAGGAAGCATGGGGTGAAATCTCTTCAGATTACCTCAGCAAATTGACAACTAGAATGCCAAAGGTCTGCAAGGCTATAATTGCTGCAAATGGAGGATTCTTTGACGAAAGCAAAGATTGAAGGACACAATTATTTCAATTAAAAATCATTATTTCTAACCTTGTCAATGACTATATTTCCTATTTTGCTATATTTGCTATTAAAACTCATTTCATGTATGTTTTCATGGAAATTAAGGACATTTCTAAGCAACCCCAAACTATTGAAACGGAAGTGTACCTGTAGAGTTGATTGGTGTGCTTATTTTCACATGTAATAACAAAATGAAGAATAGCATCATGTATATACATACAGGGCTGGCTCTAGCCTTTTGGGGGCCCTAAGTAAAATTTGATTTGGGAGCCCCACCCATAGCATTTGGGGGCCCCCTTGTGGTCGGGGGGCCTTAAGTGACGGCTTGTGTCCTTTATCACTTGAACTCACCCCATACAATAATGTAGGTCACTGAATAATCAAAGAATAATAAATGTTCTTGTTCCTGGTGAACACATCTTGAATGGAAAACCCCCTCAGTTCCTACCATGAATCCTACCAAAGAAAAGCCTCTGAAAAGCCATCATCAGAATAACATGGCAGCTTGCCACAGCAGAGGCCAGGAGAGCGTAGACAATCATTTATAAACCTGTGCTAACAGCGGTGCCCCTGGATTTCTCCTCTGCCTACATCTTCATCAATATTCCTCCATAAAACATAATCAGATCCAGTTGGGAGTGAAAGGAAACCATCAGCTTCATGACTCACTCATATTGTTATCAGTCATAATGAAGGCACTGTTACTATGAATACTAATGGGCCAGACAGGATGGGCGCCGTGAATGGACACACCCACGGCAGTGCTCTTCTGTGTTACAGAGCTGGCAGTGTGCCTGTCTGACTGAGTGAGCGCTAGTTGATAATGATAGAGAGAGAAAGAGACAGAGAGAGAGAGGAACGGCGAGAGAGGGAGGGCAAAAGAGAGGGAGAAGGGCAGGTGTGATAATGGAGGACAAAAAAAAAGAGCCTGACTGGGTCATCGGGAATTAGAATTTCTAATGGGGTTTGATTGCTTTCAGGGTTTTCCAGTCAGGGTTTGTTTGGATGACCAGATGAGGGAAGGACCAATTTAATCTGGAGACAAAATGCTGCTTTTTTGCTATTTCTTTCAGATGTCTCCCGGTGTCAGAATAAACTGAGGAGTATTGATTTAATTTCAGATTCATTTTGCATTGAGAACCCAGTGACACAGGGCAAACATTTTACACATCATTCTTTCAAGGTATGATAGCAGTGTTACTAATGTGCAGGAATTCAATGAAAATCCTGAACCGCTGGAAAAGGAAATTGACAATCCTAAACTTTGAGGTAAACTTGAAAAAATATGGCCACACAGTTGTTGAAAATTCAAACTGTTGTCTGTTCTGTCTCCAGTCGTAGACAGGACAAACTGAAGATTCCCAGCGGATGGTTGTGTCACCTGGCCCCTGAAATTGTCTCTCAGCTTTCCCATGAAACAGAGGAGGACAAGTTACCTTTCTCCAAACAGTCGGATGTGTTTGCGTTCGGGTGAGTACAGCTACGTCTCAGACAGCCTGTTCCCTATTTACAGTAGCACCCTACTCTCAATTAAGAGACTGGAAAATCCTCAATTAAGAGCCTATGGCTCTCCGGTCAAACTAGTGCACTACATAGGGAATTGAGTGCTATTATGGACTTGTGATGCGTGTTGCTCACTACTTCCCTTCTGGAGCATTTTAGGGATGTTTTTGCCCTGAAGGATTTTCCAGTCTCTGTATTGTTTCCATCTGATTTTCACGCCGGATTTTGTTGTATTGAATTCGACTGAATGAGCTTTACCCCAAGAGGGGACAGTGGATTTGTCACCAACCAGACGCCGACTACGATCTTTATTTTCCAAGGTCTAATCCTTCTCATCTTTATTCCCCTCACACATCCTTTCTCCCACCTCATGTTAGGAATGGTGATAGTAGCCAACAAGTTTTTCCTATCTCTCTTAATGGACCAGAAACATGTCCACTACCCTAAATGAAAACGTCATCTTTATTCCTGCCTTAAAAAAAAAGCGTTTATTTTTATTCTCTGCCGTCGTCACAGACGCCTTTGGTCTGTTGACTCCTAACACAATTGCGTTTTCAGATGTCCTCCCATACGGAGGGCCTGTCACTGGATCGGTCTGAGGGGGGACGGATGCCGCGTTCACCCCGCCAGGGCCTCTTCCGAATGCCTCCCCTCTCTAGTGCACTCCGTGTGACCGGAGCTCTGTCGGAAAAACAAAGGGAACATGGTGCCGCGTAGGACGAAGCCACTGTCCAGCTGGTGTGTCGGTGGCTGGGTGTTACCTAGAGGTGACCCCTGGAGCTGTTTTGCATATTCAACAATCCCTCCGTGTGCTTTTCTATCTTGGTCCAGGGCTATTTTTATGCTGCTCAAATCCGCTCCTTGACACAACTGCGGGAAAAGAAAATGCTTATTAATGAAAAGAGAGCATTCTGTGACAAGGGGGATGACGTGTTTTGTATTTATGAGATTGTTGCATCCAAGAGGGTTTTTTATGAAGTTTGTTCGTTGGTTGCTGCGCCTTTGGAAAAGTCAACCTTGTCTGGTCTGCACGTCATATTCACCGCTGGTTCTTTCTGCGTTCAGGCAACGGCAACAGACATTGCGATTCGGGTTTCGATTAAGTTTGAGTCATCAGGCAATGTCAATATTTGTCACCACTTGTGTTTGAACTGCAGTTGTTGTATTTGTTTTGCATAATGTCACCATTATAGACAAACCCATACCAATATCCAATCTCAAAGATGTAACATCACAGTCTATGCCACCATAGGGTTTATTTCATCCAAACTTCAATCATTTGCTGCCAACTGATTCCCTCGCATTTCGTCTCCCTTCAGCACTATCTGGTATGAGTTACATGCACGTGAGTGGCCTTACAAGAACCAGCCGGCCGAGGTGATCATCTGGCAGGTGGGCAGCGGGACGAAGCCCAACCTCACGCAGATTGGCATGGGCAAAGAAATATCGGTGAGTGTCCCTAGTACACTGCAAACTGGGCCGTGCACATTTCAGCTGTAAGACTGGAGTGAGGATTAAATGCCCCTCTTAAAGGGGAACAAGATTTGCGTTCGATTAGCCAACCTCCTCCAAAATCCCACAGTCCTTAAAAAGTGACCTCACCTCATCTAAAAGTGATCTCTGCCCCAGACATTTAACCACAAATCAAGATGAGGTTTTGAATGTGAATGAGTGCTCATTCCTGGAATTTTCTGGGGCTAGGACTAATGGATTATGTACTGCTTATTGCACAAAAGTTAGCTTACAGGGAATAATTCAGTTATCTGAATCCTGTGGTATTTGTTCCACATGTCACTCCCTCTCCCTCCTACTCTTCCTGTGTCTACCTCAGTCTCTAAAGTGGGATCTCTTCTCTTCCTCCCTAGGATATCTTGCTCTTCTGCTGGGCGTTCGAACCAGAGGAGAGGCCTAGCTTCTCAAAGCTAGTGGATCTGCTGGAGAAATTGCCAAAACGGAACCGCCGCCTTTCCCACCCTGGGCACTTCTGGAAGTCAGCTGAGTATGTGAAATGAGATAAGGAGTAGACAACAACAAAACAACCCATCACCCATTAAATCACATCTTACTCAAAGTGCACTGAATCCAAATGCCAATCAATGAGTAAAACTGTCTGGGAAACAGTATGTATCCTCATTTAGTGTGTGTGTGTGTGTGTGTGTGCGTGTGTGTGGGTGTGTGTGTGTCTGTAAGAATAGGTGCAGTTGATCAAGACCACCTGAACTTAGACTACTCAACAACCTCTGAACTCGTATTTTTGGCTTACTGTTTAATCACATGGGGGAAAAATTGTTTTATTTGATTACTCAAATGACTTGTTCATTTTTTTTGCTTTCTTTACTTTGGAATGTATCTTTCTCAATTTCACTTGTTTTAATTCTAGTTTTGTGGTGTCATTAATCACGTCATCGTGTATGGAAAATGCATTTTTTTTAAAGGAGCACAGGATTTATTTAGGTTTGTTTCCTTTTCAGAATAAAACAGTTTTTTTCGAATGAAATCTACTTTTATTTTACAAATTACGAATATAACATTAATTCATGATCTCAACATTTCCATTGTTCTTCAGTAGTTGGACATTTGTTTTCTATGGTAACCTCATGATCTCATTGTGTGAATGTGAACATCTATATTTATGTTTTCCACATGTTTCTCAAAGCTTTATCTTATAGTCATTTTATCTACTGAATGTGAAGCTCCCGGGTGGACAATGGTAGAGAATCATTCTTACCGGATGGTAGGAAACTGTCCTTCAGTTGCCCTGTTCTGTGATTTTTGCCATGTAATATGGTTGGGCATGCACCAAAAGTCATCTCCTGTTTCTTAATGGGGCGCTACTTAGGTCAAATGTCATGCCTATGAAGTGAATAGGACTGGAGACGTTTGAGCCTTTTTTCTAAGCTGGTCGCTTTCTCTGTTGTATCAGTCAGTTGGCCAACACCAACTAAAAGTATCTCCCTGATGTGAAAGAACGCTGACACTTGAAATGTATCTCATTACAATACCTGTAATGAACTTGCTTTGAACACCCTGATGAAATGCTGCCACTGAGCCCATGGTGAAAATACATGTATAGGTGGGACGTGTAAGTTTTAACATGAATGAGGTAACTAATCTCAAGACCGTCCTTACATCCATTTAGTGTGACTCAATCATTTTAATTCAGGAACTTCTCAGCCCTATAATCAACATAGCACTTTCTAAACATGACTGGAACATGTACCATGACTGCCAATTACATTTGTATTATATATTTCACATCGACAGCTTAAATATAGCTAGCTAGAGCGTTGTCAGATTGTCATATCGTTATGAATTAAAAATAGTATCTCAGTAAGATCTGTACAGTCACATCTTGTAAAGATACAGACAATCAAGTTCTGTATAACGTCATTTCTACTATACTATATTCAGTATATCGGCCAGTACTGGAAATGCATACAAACTAATTGCTGCTGTTGGAGTAGGCTAAAATTCAGATATTGTACATGGGCCATTTATATTTGTACTGTTGATCACTAAGTGCATGAAATGGACAGTGAATGATTTATTCTTGTTATAATGCTAAAAAGTTGACTCCTTAAACTCCATTATGTGATCATGAAGGTATTTAAATTAACAGTTGTCAACCAGGACCATCGAATGATGGTTGCAAAAGTTACTGTTATCCTGCCGACTTTGTTAAAAAATAAATATATATTGAATTATCATAATATTATATTTATACATACTAATGGCTTATCAGAAAGACATAAATTGTGCTGGAATCTGCAAATGCCTGACTAGAAAGCCAATTAACGGAAAGCAAATATACATTTAGTGCCAACTGTACAGATTCTAGACCTCATTTTATTGTCAGTTGCCGTGAATCTATATTTCATGTGTACTCACTAAAGCAGCTTTGATGTACAGGGTTTTTGGCTTTGTATGAATGTATGAATTTTGTTGTTGTGGTTTCATCAATTTTTTTTGTTCATTCAGATTTATTTTTCTCCATATACCTTCCTATATTACATGCTGTGTTTCTTTTACAATTCAGTCTTTGTGTTGTATAGTTCAAAAAGCTTGTATTTATCAATGCCTGATTGGCAAATGGCTTAGTGACTGGTAGATTCATAAGAAGCTCTTTATTTGCATTCATCTACAAAAAGTGTATGACAATAAAAAAAGTTTTCATTTTGAATGTTTTATGTTTTGTTTTTTATTCATCTTTTATCTTACCCGATCCCCTTTTCCATGTTTTGCACTTGTTCATTTAAAAACCTTTTACACACCTTTGCACAGTAGTTTATTAAAACTGTAGTTTATTAAAATTCAGTCTTTCAACTGATCTAAGGTTGTATTTTACAAATAGCTTAAGAGAAACAGTAAACCACCAATCTGTACTAAATTGTTAGATCAAGTTTAAGTTCCCTTTAAGTTTGACTTACATATCACCTGTAACAGGGGACATTAGAGACACATCATCTGATTTTATCATGGCCATAACACTTTAGCACTATATGGATGAGATAAATTAGATATTATTTGCACCTTATTTGTATGGATCACTTTAGTTCCGTAGAGACTTGGAAGGTGTGCCAGAGACCTCCTTAACATATCCCAGAATTCAAATAAAATTAATCATTGTCCATACTGGCTTTTCCTGTAATACTGTAATGTATATTTAAGACATCTTAATATCTTCCCTGACAGATCAAGTTGAGGACCACACTGCAAAACATGCTGCCTCAAAAATATATTTTTATAAACAAAAAAAATATATATATATATATATTTTTTCTTGAATTAAGTAATAAAAAAAAAATGCCAATGGGATGTTAAAAAAAAAAACAAGCTACTAATTCAGACTCAACCTGATTCTTGATGGTTAAAAAAGTGTAGTTTTTTTAGTCTGAAAACAGGAATATCAGGCTTGTTCAGATTTGCCACTGTTTGTGAATTGGTGCTCTTCTGAATTGCAACTTGTTTTCCGAATGTCTGTTCAGTTACAAGTCAAACTTATCACACCCCATTGGATGACTTGTTTAGCCTCATTCAAGCATGTTTTTTTCAGATTTTGTCAAACCTTATTTTGAGGAGGCATTGTTTTATATTTCTTTGTGGATTGCACTGCATATTGCAGCAAAATGTTTACGAAGAGCGCTGCTATGTGGCTTCAGGTTTGTATTTTGTACCCATTTTTCTAGTGTGCCTCCGTGAAAAGTCATACGGCTACGAACAGTGGGGGTGTGTGTATGTCAGAGTGTGTGTATGTGTGTGACTGTGTTGTAACCATCGCTTGCTGCCTCTGCTATCAATCCACTGAGTGTGTGTGTGTGTGTGTGTGCGTGCGCTCTGGTGCGCAGTCAGGTGTGTGACTCACAGACCAAAGCTGGAGAAGTGGGAGGGAGAGAGAGCGGGAGGACGGAAAGATGGAAGAGAAAGGTGGATGGATGGGTGCGAGCACCGGGTCTTCCACCCTAACCCTCCCTTCAGTCCTCCCCACCTCCACCTCCCATCGCCTCAACATCATCTGATCACTCAGGTGTAAAATTCCCATCAATTCTGGAGACATCTGTCTCAATGACGGTGTCATCAAGGCTACTGAGGCAAAGAAATGGGTCTCAACTTACTTAAAACAGTCGTTTCCCCCCCCCTCCCCAGGCTGGGAGGTGGGGGGCAGCATGGGGTGTAGGGAGACATGGAGACAGGAGGGTGGAGAGCCGGTTAATTCGTAAAACCGGTAAAGCCATCAGACTCTGTGTTGTCCTCCTTTTGACGGGAATGCTAATTAACTCATCATATCCTCATCCCCAATTAGCTTGTTGACGTTTCTCCTGTCCTGCGCATGAAACACACGTGCATCATCTCCCGTAAATCCCCTCTAAACGAGGAAGATCTGGCGGAGGAATTATCCCACCGCTTCTAGAATGCTATCCTAACTGACAAAGTCTCGTCCAGGTGATCTGAGTTACATTACGCAGGTTTAACAGGAATATGTGGGTCTTTCATGATGAGATCAGCAAATGACCAAAATGATGCACCGAAAACCAGTGACTGTAGGGAAAAAAAACAAAGCTCACCTGAATGACATTTGTATTTCTTTTGTGTTGTTTTTTTTCCCCTGGTGTTTTCAGTTGAACTTTCGCTGGAACCGTTTGACCTTTCCATTATTGTCTTCTCTCCCCACCCTCATGTATATTTTGTTTCATCTGTTCTGAAATTGTCATACTGAGAGCTGAACACAGAGCCACCCAGCCTACAGGTAAAGAAACCATATTTCTCAATGCTGTCTCTGTTGTATCAGTGGCTTCAGTATTTGGTTTCTATACCACTACTGTAGGTAACCAATACAGTAATGACCCCACAAAGGATGAGGGTTTTGCATATTTCAATGAGTGAGCAAGTCAATGAAATGTTACCCTTTACAGACTGGCTGTTACTGTCTGAAAGGAAATGCAGACAAAACCAGCTTGCAAGATATATTGGAACAGCTGCAAGTTAATCAAACCTATGGATTTAACTGTGTCTGCACAGTGAAACACTTGCAGTACAGAAGCTTTAGAAACTGCAAATTTGGTGCAACAAATGAGCTGTCTGAGAGTTAGCGGTACTTTCAAAGTGTGTGGGCTTTTCTTTAGTTCTGCAAACACCCACACAGAGTACTTCACTTCGGCGTGCAGCCTAGAGAGAAAAGCACTGAGTGAGTGTGGATGGGGGAGGGAGATAGAAAGGAGAATGATTGAAAGAGAGAGGACAGAGAGAGATAAAGAGCAATAAACGTACAGTATATAGCCTGAAATCGATTAGCTGGATTTCTGGAATATTCCCCCTTCAGCTGGCAGTGTTTTGGACCAGAGCTTGGATTCATTCACGCACTAGTGTGTCAGATGCCCCCAGGGTCTCACACATGTTCCTTAACAGGAAGGAATCACCTGTAAGGAAGCATCTGGCAACGCCCCCTCCTACCGCAGTGAGCCAACAATACAGGTCCTCAAATAGACTGCCGTTGAAATGTGTGACCACATTTCATTTAATTCTTGACAGCCCTTCAAAAAAAGAAAAATATCATTAGCCTCACTGAACTGTGCATTGGTCACATCCTTTCTGGATTATTTGGAGGTTTGGATGAAGAACATAGAGGACAACTAAGAGCGAAATCCCCTGGGACTAGACAGTTACCCCAAGGGTGGTTTTGGTTCCTTCTCCGACAGACAGCCACATGGTGGACACAATTCAGTCCGTACTGTAGGAGACCAAAAATAAACCTTACGTAAAAGAGAGCAGTGTGTAGTACTGTGACCCCACTGTCTTCCCTGCGGCGGTCCCCATGTCCGTCCATCTGCCAGCTAAAAGAAAACCAGTACCAGTGAGCCACTCGGAATAACTGAGGTCTACTGTGACTCTGCCAGATGATAGCAATGTCATACTACTGTGTCGCGCCGCACGGTCCGTTCTGCTAACATAGTATCAGGGAGTTGGAGGAGCAAAAGCAGTTGGATGATGAGTTAATGGAAATTAATACATGAAAGACACATCCCTTCCAGATTTAGAGAATCTAATAAGCATCTCTTATTTTCATTTTCAAGTGATGCCCCGGTCATGCCATCCAAGCGGGAATTTGTGTTTGTGCGCGGTGGTGTGGGTGTTCCGCGAGCGTGTTTCCGTGCATGTTTTGATAAGCTTTTCTCTATTTCGTCTCGTTGTCGTGTTTTTTTTTTCCTCCGGCCTTAAGTGGACCACTCATGGACTTAATGTTGCTTCTTGTTTTTCCTCTCCTTCTCCCGCTCCAGGCTGTAGCCGAAGTAACCATGGGACTGTGTCTTTGCGTGGCGAAGCTTATCCCCGGCTCCTTCCGCTTGCTTCTGCTCCATCGCTCCATCCGCTGTCCCCTCTTCTCGATCCCCTCCGCCCCCACCAGCTCCATATGTTCCCCCCATCGTCTTGCCTTAGCCTTACCCACCTCCCCACCTCAGCTCTATCCCCTGCCTGGGCCTGCCGCACCTCTACCACTACCAACCCCTTAAGCCGCTAACACACTCCCGCCGCTTCCTTGCCCGCCCCTTTCCCAGCCAGAACGCGCCCTCTCTCTAGCCATCAGCTGGCGGGAACCTGTTGTGGTTACACTCCCCGACCCCGTGACCTTACGCTTTGCCACAGAGGCTGAGGAGGACAGTCAACGGAGAGACTTGGAAACAAATCGACAGAGAGGCCTTTTTTCTGCTCTATGCCTACAACTTTTTTTCTCCCCAAAACAACTTAACAGTTTAACAGTTTAATCTTTCGACGATGTTTCATACTGGGTTCAGGAACCAACACATGTATTCGATCATTCAATACGTAGCATTTTCATACCCATCTCATTTGCAGAATTCTCATTTACCAGTGTCTGTCTGTACGAACATCAGATGACTATTTACAGCCTTTCAGCTTTGTAGATAATTCTTCAAAGTGACATGCTGTGTCCCATTCACATGCTGTACATCCAGATACTGTACATCGTCATCACATCCTAGATCCACACACACAAAGTATTTTTATTTATTTATATGGATTTATATTTTATTTATTTTTTTATGACATTTGTTTTGCTTATAGTGATTTATCCCATTCAACCCCTTCAGCTGCTTGGAAGTATTAACTGATGTTTAAGTTTCAGGATATTAATGATGAAGTCAGCCTTTTAGATTAATTATTCAGTCCTTTCACATTCTATGACATTTCCACAAACAGCATTATATACTTGTGTCCTCTTGCCTTCACCACTGCTGAAACCTTGCTGTGGGTTTCTGACAGAATAAGCAACTGTCACCCAATATAAAATACTGCACAAAAGCTTTTAATTTGCTGCCACATACAGGATTTTACTTTTCAGAAGATACACGTCACACTGTATTGTATTCCTATTTAACCGTACATTACTCACATACTCATTCATACCCATTCATATGCTTCAGGTGTTTATGCCTTATTAGATGGTTTGATTGAAAGGAACATTTTCAGAAATTGTATTTCTCTTGTACTGCCCAAGCCACTTTTGTTTGTTTCAGTTATGTGGGGAAAGCACATAGAGAATGAGTATGTGTGATCTTCAAAGGGTGAAAAAGAATACCTGAAGTAGAAAATCTACAACTTCTCCCAACTTTATTATGTGGTCGGCCAACTTCGGAATCTCTTCAACTTCAAACTCATAAAAAAGGTATAATATTGCCAGAGTAACAATGGTCTGAACTTTCCAATGATGCTATTATCATTGAATGAATAACATAATTGTCCTCAAACTTAACAGGCCAGAGACTTTTCTGCGATACATCTCTACTACATCAACAGCTCATTAATATTCCCCACCAGTGAAGTTGCTGTTTATTGGGAGACATGACATTGTTGGTTTAAATGTACCTCTAGCTGATGGTACTCCATCCACATTAGTCATTCCTTTAGAGTTCGGAGAGCTGATTAGAGAATACAGATGGTGAGAGAGCTAATTGGCCACAATGACTACGTGTTTATGGGTGTTGTGAGTAGGCACGTGTGTGTGTGTGTGTGTGTGTGTGTGTGTGTGTGTGTACTTGTGTTAGTGCATGTAGTGCGTGTGCTGGTGGGGGTGCGTGTTTGGGCATGCATGTGTCTGTGCACATATGTTTGTATGTGCGTTTTTTCTGTGTGTGTTTCTGTGTATAATGTAGCCTGTGTGTGTATTGTGGGTGTGTGTAATGTGTGCGTGTGTGCTTGTGATTAGTTCTCCCCACCACAAATGTAGAATGTCTGATTTAAACGTCATAAAGCTATGCATAAAATTAAAGGTTTTCACTATAAAGGAAACGCCAAATCAACACTTAACCACTTCTCTTATTTTCAGATTCCAACTATTAAATTTGTCCTCTGTAAAATTTCCCACCTTACAAAGTAAAAGCGATTTTTCTGTGGGGTGCGTTGAAACTAGAGACTACATACACTACTGTTCAAATGTTTGGGGTCACTTAGAAATGTACTTGTTTTCCATGAAAACATGCATGAAATTAGTTTGAATAGGAGATATAGCAAAATGAATAGGAAATATAGTCATTGACAAGGTTAGAAATAATGATTTTTAATTGAAATAATAATGGTGTCCCTCAAACTTTGCTTCCGTCAAAGAATCTTCCATTTGCAGCAATTACAGCCTTGCAGACCTTTGGCATTCTAGTTGTCAATTTGTTGATGTAATCTGATGATATTTCACCCGATGCTTCCTGAGGCACCTCCCAAATTGGATTGGCTTGATGGGCGCTTCTTATGTACCATACAGTCAAGCTGCTCCCACAACAGCTCAATAGGGTTGAGATCCGGTGACTGTGCCGGCCACTCCATTACAGACAGAATACCAGCTGACTGCTACTTCCCTAAATAGTTCCTACTTAGTTTGGATTTGTGCTTTGGGTCATTGTCCTGTTGTAGGAGGAAATTGGCTCCAATCAAACACCATCCACAGGGTATGGTATGGTGTTGCAAAATTGAGTGATAGTCTTCCATCTTCAAGATCCCTTTTACCCTGTACAAATCTCCCCCTTTACCACGACGAAAGCACCCCCAGACCATCACATTACCTCCACCATGATTGACAGATGGCATCAAGCACTCCTACAACATCTTTTCATTTGGTCTGTGTCTGAAAAATGTTCTTTGTGATCTAAACACCTAAAAAAAATTATTTGTCTATCCATAACACTTTTTTCCAATCTCCCTCTGTCTTGTGTCTGCTTTCTGTCTCAGTAAGATGTACTTCCATAATAGTCATCACAGTTCTTTTGTCCATCTTAATCTTTTCTTTGTACTGGACAGTCTGAGATATGGCTTTTTCTTTGCAACTCTGCCTAGAAGGCCAGCACCCTGTAGTCGCCTCTTCAGTGATGACGTTGAGACTGGTGTTTTCCTGGTATTATTTAATGAACCTGCCAGTTGGGGGCCTGTGATGCGTCTGTTTTACTAACTAGACACTCTAATGTATTTGTCCTCTTGCTCAGTTGTGCAGTGAGGCCTCCCACTCCTCTTTCTATTCTCGTTAGAGCCAGTTTGCCGTGTTCTGTGAGTAGTACACAGATGTTGTACGAGATGTTTAGTTTATTGCCAATTTCTCACATGGAATAGCTTTTATTTTTCAGAACAAAGACAGACTTCTTTGTTTCTGGACATTTTGAGCCTATAATCGAACCCACAATTGCTGATGCTCCAGATACTCAACAAGTGCAAATAAGGGCAGTTGTATTGCTTCTTCAATTAGCAGTTTTCAGCTGTGTTAACATAATTGCAAAAGGGTTTCAAATTATGAATTAGCTTTTTAAAATTATAAACTTGAATTAGCAAACACAACATGCCATTGGAACAATGGCATAATATGAATTTCGTTGTATAAACCAGTACAGTGACAATAAAGAAATTCTATTCTATAATGGGCCTCTGTATGCCTAGGTAGGTATTTCATTAAAAATGTTATAAAAAATGTATTTTAATGGACAAAAATATTGCTTTTCTTTCAAAAAACAAGGACATTTCTAAGTGACCCCAAATATTTGACTGGTAGTGTATGTGCTCCAAATGGCACCCTATTCCCTGCATAGTGGACTGTGTTACCAGGCCCTATGGGAATATGGTTCCATTTGGGACACATCCCAACAATGATTTCACTGATCTGTATTTAGATGCACTTTGCTTATGGGGCTCATCGTGTTTATGAGGTTGTTGTCCCACCTACAAACATATGAATCATTCGCAGCTCATTTGACTCACTAATAATTCACATTACAGCTGATTTGACTAAATAGCCTAGCAAGTGGGAGGGTAATCTGATAATGGCCAACCCTTATTTTTGATTCCCAAATTGAGTTGGAAATGAAATATTGAACCTCCTTGTACTTAAATTGCAACTGCACTTAAAAAAGCATTGACTACATGCAGCTCCTCCACCTCTTCTTCCTAATAATTCAATTGGGTTTGATTTAATGGATGAACAACAACAGATAATTACTCATTCAAGTCTTGTATTGTTTCGTATGTGCCTGCTCTGCTGCTTACCGCGCCACATAATCATTACATATTGAGTAGCGGAATCACACTCCTCCTCTTTGCCAAATGCAATCTAAACATAGAAATACTCAACAGTGCATGAAAACATGGAATATGCCTAATCTATTCAATTTGTATACAACACAGACTTTATATATTGGGACTTTATATATGAACTGGAATGACTCCTACAACAAATGTGTAATATTGGAAGAAGCTTAGATCTTTTTTTCATGTGACACACACACGTCAGCATGGATCAGGCCTGGATGTCTTAATCGCGGTCAGTCCATTCCACTTTTTACCATTAAGGAATTGAGATTGTTTGACACATTAACATATAAGTTGTTTTTTTTATATTTAATGCGCTGTTCTGTGGTTCTGAGATTCCATGACTGTGTTCAGAGAGGCAAGCGTGGGCAGTGGACTAACCACATGCCTCTCTGTCCCGTGGCTCTTGACTTTACCCCCGAGCCTACCATATGCATTGCTTTACAACCAAGGCCTGCTGGTGAGAGCAGGAGAGAAGGAGGACTTAAAGAGAGAGATTAAACCATGATCGTAAAAGAAGGGAGAAGAGAGATAGCTCCACAGTTCTACCGCTGCCAGCACAATTTATCACACAGCCAGGAAACCCCGACAAGCTCTCCTCTGACGTGAGTTCCGCTAGCGCACCACATGGCACCGACATTAGGGTAAAGCAGCTTTTTGTGTAGAAAATGCTAAATAAATCCACTCAATATGCCAGACTGAGATATGTTTATCATGCTAGGAATGGGATACCCCCCCACCCCCCCGACTCCCCTAAATCCAAGCAGAAAGAAAGACAAGAAGGTCTTTGTATGTTCTGTAGAAGCCTCATAACAATAAAATAATTGGATCATAGCTAGGCTACATGCAGACTGATACCTACCACTTGATCTATAATGTCCAATGAATTAACAATCCAGGCCAGTAGTACACTTCATTATAACTGAAAGACCTTCAAATTGTGGGTAGCACGTTCTGTTAAGTTGCCCTAGTTACCGTGTAATAACTTTAGTGACACGTGTATTACTATGAAAATATGTGTAACAAGGTTGTACTGATTTCAGTTAACACAAATGGAAACAAATGGAACAAGTAGTTTTCAAATGCACATTCACTTGCTCAGTGTTATACTTTTCAAATTATTATGCCGTTTGTTCCAGTATGTGCTTCAGAAAATTAATGTGTGATTACACACTGATTCCGCAGCAATTATAGTACCATTTAGTTACATAATTATACCTACATTACATTTATATGTTAGTCATTTAGCAGATGCTCTTATCCAGGCATTCTTATAGTTAATGCATTCATTTTAAGAAAGCTGGGTGAAACAACTACACAGCTTAGTAGTGAGTTCATTTTAATCAATTCTATCGATATCAGCAAAAGTCAATGCAAGAAAGAAGAGAACACCAATAATAAACATACTGCAGCAAGCATTTGTACACAAAGGTAACAGAGAGTCTGCTATCATAGACTGATGGGGAAGCTGGTTCCACCATTGCGGTGAAAGTACAAAGAAAAAAAGATTGACTGGCAAGCTCAGGAACTGCTTTCCCATATGAGTGGGATGGTCAAAAGCCCAGATATTGGCAGAATGAAAAGTCCAGGTTGGGACGTAGGGTTTGAGCATTGCCTGAAGGTAGTGGAGGAAGCTCCCCTTGGTAGTCCATAGGCAAGCACCATGCCCTTGTTGTGAATGCAAGCTTCACAAGAGCGAGTGACATGGGAGAACTTGGGATGGTTGAACACCAGATGGGCCATGGCATTCTGGATAAGTTGCTGGGGTTTGTTTGCACATGCAGGTGAGTTGACATAATTCATAAATGAGATAAGTGCCTGGATTAGTACCTGTGTTTTATCCTGGGTGGATGTTTGCGGAGAACGTCAAGGTGTTGTCAACCTTGATTGACATGTCTCGGAGTGGACAAGCCGTGCCCTGAGGGAAGAGCAGCTCCGTTTTGTTGAGGTTGACCTTGATGTGGAGGGCGGATATCCATGTAGAGATGTCCTAGAGGACAAGAGTACCCAGGGGTGAGCAATCTTGATCAAGTGGCCCGTCTTGAAGCCTGACTGGTTAGGGTCGGGGAGATCGTTCTGGGAGGAATAATAGGGGATTTATTCAGAGACAACATGCTCAAGTGTTTTACAAAGGAAAGACAGAAGGATTACCTGTGTATAGTTTTTGACATCAGAGGGGCCAAATGTTACTTTTTTAGGGGGGGAGCATCTCTGGCCAACTTGAAGTCAAGTGGGATACAGCCAGTGGTCAGGAAGGGGTTGGTGAGAAAGGTAAGGAATGGGTGGAGGTCCCTGGAGATGGTCTGGGGAAGAGACAAGGGCATATGGTCAAGTGGGCATGTTGTCAGAAAAACAGACATCCCTAACTGCAGGACATTATTTGTAGAGAGCTTGAAAAATTGGTTAATGCATGAACAAGCTCGGTTTGTGAATGACCAGTGGAAGTAAATCAGGTGGGGATGTCATCAAAATTCTTTAGGTGTTTGGCAAAGTAACTTGCCAAGTAGGAAAATGGAACAGAAGGAGGTAATGGATTGGGGAATGAGGAGAAGGTTTCCTATCCTGAGAAGAAAAATCTTGGAATTTTGAGTGATACAACAGAAATTACAGTGGCATAGAAAAAGAAATTCAGACAAATGTACGGGCTTGAAAAGTCAAATTGGTTCTAAACAGGTCATACTTTTTCCTCAAAGAGTATACTGAACTCTCTACAGTACTCTATTCTTAGGCTGACTGTTGAAATACAAACATGTATGTATAACCTGATAATTATAATACAGAAGCTCTTAGTACTACGGAAGAATGCAACACAGTACAATGCAGCTGAGTCAAGTTTCTTTTAAGAAAATATCAGCAAATAGTTTGGGTGGAGGAATTGCAGTTTTAGTCAATGTTTCCAAATTTGTCAATATACCTTACAGTGTACATGCTACAAATAGAGTCTCAATTGGAAATTGAGAGATTTTCAAAACCTAAAACTTGT
Organism: Esox masquinongy; assembly: GCA_016801175.1. Lineage (NCBI taxonomy): Eukaryota > Metazoa > Chordata > Actinopteri > Esociformes > Esocidae > Esox > Esox masquinongy. Next base: position 8,055 of record JACXGI010004992.1, on the reverse strand, counting down.
ATTTCCTATGATCAGATTAAACCTGGGCCTTACTGTGTAAGTACTGAGTACTGTGTCCTTAATGACAATTCTCAAAAATGTTCCAAATTCCGTCGTTACAAAAATATGGCTATCAAAATTTAAAAAAAATGTCTTTCAATGTCTGAAAATAATCACCTTCTATACTAATATTCTGGGAAGAATATTTAATCTAATTTAAAGTTTTATCCAATTTATGTTGCTTTAGTCATTAAATATGCTCACTACACTTTGATGCAGCACAGTCATCATAATAATCATCATTATGATTATCATCATGTTTTTCATCTTTAACTTCAATGTCACCATCATCATCATCAACTCCACCATCACCTACATCACCATTATTTTATGCTGTCTTTGCTTCCTTCTGATGTTAATGTATTTGAGGGAATTATTTAATGTTCACACACAGATGATGGATCTACATTTGTATATTTGTACAGTGATATTTATAAAGTTTTCTACCCTTACAGAAAGTACTATTTATAGTTTCTGCTGTTCAATTGAATGTCAATTAATTAATTACATCTGCAGGCCTTGTTATTACTATGTTTGTGTTATTTTGTGCAACTATTGATTTTGTTCTAAGGTCAAGCCAATAAAAACTTGAAAATATATTCCTCTACATGTTGGAGTTGTTGTACTTTAAGTCTTTTTACTTTGTTGCTCTTAATTTTCTATTAGTAACAAGTTAATGTATGGAATTGTTTTAAGTGGGTATAAAACTGATAATTTAGGAATCATATTTAAAATGTTATCGTCTTTGTAGGTATACAAAATAATTAGAATTCTTTAAAAAATTGGCTGGCTACTGTGCATTGAAATTGACCGAAAAAAACACACTAAAAAAGTAAAAAAATGTATCATTAGGATTTTTTTTAAAGCTGAGAGATAAATGATTTTGTGAATTTTTGTGGTCTCCAATACCCTTCCCTGATCAAACATTGCATTCCACAAGACCAATACCCTGCAATATACACCGATCAGCCATAACATTATGACCATTGACAGGTGAAGTGAATAACACTGATAATCTCGTTATCATGGCACTTGTCAGTGGGTGGGTTATATTAGGCAGCAAGTGAACATACTGTCCTCAAAGTTGATGTGTTAGAAGCAGGAAAAATGGGCAAGCGTAAGGATCTGAGCGACTTTGACAAGGGCCAAGTTGTGATGGCTAGAAGACTGGGTAAGAGCATGTCCAAAACTGAAGCCCTTGTGGGGTGTTCCCTGTCTGCAGTGGTCAGTACCTATCAAAAGGAAAGAAAAGCGGTGAACCGGCAACAGGGTCATGGACAGTCAAGGCTCATAATAACCATAACTTGGTTATTAGTTTGCAATTTAATACAATTGATCAAAAATCCCTAGAAGAAACAGTTCGACATCTTAAAGCTTCCATATGTTGTCTCGACACACTGCCATCAGACTTTTAAACTTTTTTTTTTAACAATTTTTAACTCTATACCAATGGACCTACAGCAAATAGTTAATAGCTCTCTGCAGTGAGGCATTTTCCCAACGTCTCTAAAAACAGCTGCCATTAAGTACTATTAAAAAAAGAACACTGGATGCATCTATATTGAGCAACTATAGACCTGTATCAAATCTCCCTTTTATAGCCAAGATCATTGAGGTTGTCTTCAACTCAGCAATTTTGTGACCTCAAGCGGTCTCTTAGACAAATTTCAGTCAGGCTTCCGACCTCACCACAGTACTGAAACCGCCTTGATTAAAGTTTTAAATTATAAACGGCTGAATACTGATTCAGATAAAATAACAGTTCTGGTTCTATTAGATCTCAGTGCAGCATTTGACACTGTAGATCATAGAACACTTATAGATATGCTGGAAAATTGGGTAGGACTCTCCGGGACAGTTCTTGATTGGTTCAGATCTTATTTAGATGGCCGGATTTACTTTGTCACCACTAGTAATCATGAATCTGATAAGGTGGCTATGACATGCGGAGTTCCCCAGGGATCAGTTCTCAGACCGCTTCTGTTCAATCTCTATATGCTACCTCTGGGCCAAATTCTACAGAACAACAACATTAACTACCACAGCTATGCCGATGATACTCAAATATATATGGCTCTCGAATATTATGACAACAGCTCAATAGACTCACTGTGTCACTGTATAGAGCACATAAATAACTGGATGAGACAAAATTGTCTACAATTAAACCAAGATGAAACAGAGATTATTGTGTTTGGCAACACAAATAAAAGAACAAGTATTAGTAAAGAGCTGGATTCTCGGGCCCTTAAAACCAGGGATCAAGTGCGTAATCTTGGTGTTCTGAGACCTCACATTTAACAGTCATATCAAAGCGGTCACCAAAACAGCATTCTATCTTCTTAAAAATTTAGCCAGAATCAAAGGCTTGGTGTCCCAAAAAGACCAAGAGAAGCTGATCCATGCTGTTATCTCTAGTAGGGTTGACTACTGTAACGGGTCTTAACTGGACTCCCCAAAAAGACTTTAAAACAGCTGCAGCTCATTCAGAATGCTGCTGCTAGAATGTTAACCAGGACCAAGAGAACAGAGCACATCACTCCGGTTCTTAAATCTTTGCACTGGCTTGCAGTCAGTTACAGAATAGATTTTAAAGTTGTGCTTTTAGTTTATAAATCTCTGAACAGTTTAGGCCCGGAATACATTTCTGATATGTTTGAAGAATATAAACCGAGCAGGGCTCTTAGATCCATGAACACAGGTCAGCTAGTAGAGCCCAGAGTCCAAACTAATCATGGAGAATCTGCGTTTAGCAGTTATGCTGTACACAACTGGAATAAACTACCAAAAGATCTTAGACGTGCCCCAAATGTATACATTTTTAAATTCAGGTTAAAAACACTTCTCTTTTCACATGCCTATGACAGAGCACTTAAACTTAACCACACTGTTTAGCCTTACAGTTTTTATAGCTTCCTATGTTTTTATCCCGTTTTTATTCTTTTTCTATTTTCTTATTCTGTGTTTTATTATTATGATGTTGTTTTGATGTTTTCATTTGAGTATTTGTTTTTATGCTGTTGTATTTTTATATTTTTCTTTTTCTTTGTAAAGCACATTGAATTGCTTCTATGTATGAATTGTGCTATATAAATAAACTTCCTTGCTCATTGATGCACGTGGGGATCGAAGGCTGGCCTGTGTCGTCCAATCCAACAGAAGAGCTGCTGTAGCTCAAATTGCTGAAAAAGTCAATAATGGTTCTGACAGAAAGGTGTCAGAACACACAGTGCATCGCAGTTTGTTGCGTATGGGGCTGCTTAGCCGCAGACCAGTCAGGGTGCCCATGCTGACCCCTGTCCACTGCCGAAAGCGCCTACATTGGGCATGTGAGCGTCAGAACTGGACCATGGAGCAATGGAAGAAGGTGGCCTGGTCTGATGAATCACGTTTACTTTTACATCACTTAGATGGCCGGGTGCGTGTGCGTTGCTTACCTGGAGATCACCTGGCACCGGGATGTACTATGAGAAAAAGGCAAGCTGGCGGAGGCAGTGTGATGCTTTGGGCAATGTTCTGCTGGGAAACCTTGGGTCCTGCCATTCACGTGGATGTTACTTTGACACGTACCACATACCTAAAAATTGTTGCAGACCATGTGCACCCTTTCATGGCAACAGTATTCCCTGATGGCATTGGCCTCTTTCAGCAGTATAACGCGCCCTGCCACAAAGCAAAAATGGTTCAGGAATGGTTTGAGGAACAAAACAATGAGTTCAAGGTGTTGACTTGGCCTCCAAATTCCCCAGATCTCAATCCAATCGAGCATCTGTGGGATGTGCTGGACAAACAAGTCCGATCCAAGGAGGACCCACCTTGCAACTTACAGAACTTAAAGGATCTGCTGCTTACGTCTTGGTGCTAGATACCACAGCACACTTTCAGAGGTCTAGTGGAGTCCATGCCTCGACGGGTCAGAGCTGTTTTGTCGGCAAAAGGGGGACCTACACAATATTAGGCAGGTGGTCATAATGTTATGGCTGATCGGTGCATTAGATGATAACAAAACATTCCAGCCTTAATGAACAACCTAGAAAAACAATCTTACTAAGACATAGCATTAGTTAGCTAATTAGTTAGCTAGCCTTGCTTCATCTCATTTTGTCAACGTAACACGCTAGCTTGACCACAATGCTAGCTTGATCAAAAGAATGAGCATTGCAGCATTTCCAAAATTTATAGACCTAGCTATGCTTTCCGAAAACAAAAAGAATTAATAGCCTTGTTGTAGAGTTGGATTAAGAACAATAGGCTAGTTTTCAACACATTAGATAGCCTTCTAATAAGTCTGGTAGTTACTGTATGTCATGGTTAATTTAAGAAATAGTATTGTGAGTAGGGTTGAAAAGGCCAAAAAGTCCGGGAAGATGTACAGTCTGGGGAGAGTTTCGAATTAGTGAAAAAGCGCATACTGTCCCTGTGTCTACTGACGCTACCTAACTAATATACATTTTTAAATAACGCAAAACTCGCTTGCCTAATATCCACCATTCTCCAACATTTCCAGTGGTCCAGGGGTCAGGTGAGTTTCATCTACTCAACAATTTACCACTACGGACCGCATTCTTGTATGCTATAATTAGTTTGCTTATTCCACTCAATCAAAGGTACACAGTCTTGTATCCTTGACATATTTTGAGTACATCAGTATTTTCCAACAACAATTTCTAATCTTTGAAATTAATTGTTCAATTGTAGCTTTGTGTACTTATCCGTATTTGAGAATGACCATAACCATAATGTTTTTGAAATGTTTATGCTAAAATCATGGGCACATTTGTTCCTTGAAACAGTTTATAACAGAACAATGATGAGGCGCATTCTTTTGTGCAAGATCTGTGGCAGTAATTTTTTGTACTGATCATTGTTTCCACTATTATCTAATGCACCTGCAGTACCCTTCTAGTTTTTCTTTATGGGATACTATGCCTTGATGATATGGAACTTTTATGTTTCAACCATATTATCAGTGTTTTGTATATCTTTTAATGCGTTTTTTTCAATATAACTGGTCAGTCAGTATGTTGTTCTATGTTGTTTGTCTGTTCGATATCTGAACGTAATGAGAAGAAGGTTATTTAGGGAAAAATCAATGAAAACAAACCTGTAATGAGTCATTCTGTATTTTGCCTCAAGTTATCGATATAAATAATCCTGTCATTACTGTGGCTAATTTCCTATCTTGCCCTGAAATTGAAATTTAAAAGCTCATTTATTATTCTCTTGATATTGACCAAGGCCAAGTTCTTCAGCATATTTAACATTCATTAAAATGCACCAAACCTTAATAGATTGTGGCAGTCTAGAATATATCAACTTTAAAATGTCTCGTTTTGCATTTTCTTGGGTCTCCCAAACCATGCCCCTTGCCTTTGCTCATTCAACTGCCTAATGAGAATCCTTCAGTAAAGTCATTTTATTTTCACAGATAAATACAGATGGTGTTTAGGCTAAAAATGCATTCCAAACATTCGTCGCTCCAGACCACTTTAAAGTATTCATGTAGTTGCACATAAACCTACAATTTTCTTAAAGTTGAGTAAAACCACGTCATACCAGGCAGGCTCTCCTCACAGATACAGCTTGCAATTTTCAGAAGTAGTCATGTGTGTGGTGTGCAGACAGTAGTTGAAATTGATTCTGGCCCCCAGAACTGATATTGTACCGTATTGAATCTCTGTCCCGAAAGATAATGTTATGGCTGAGTGTCAGAGAAAATATGGGATGACCACAATGAGTATGTCAGACCTGTTTGGTATTGGCTGCTTCTAATCCAGTGTTACAAACCTCTGGACAATAAACAATATTAATTGCTTTAAAACAATACATTGTCATCACTTAGATATTATCTGAATAACAAGGACCTATACATGTTACCCATTTTATCTGTCACTCAAACTCAGAGACCAAGCAACCTTTTCCTATGCCAGGGTTCAGAAACTAGATTCAGCCACAGATCAATTTCTGTCAGGGAGTATGGTCAAAGGATTTTTTAAAATAAATTGAGTAGCCTAGGGTTCATCCAGCTACTGTCTCTGGATCACATATACTGCAGCAGCATGGATTCAAATCTGTCCTACATCTATTTCAGCACAATATCTTTCCTTTATACCACCATTCAGAAGTTTGGGGTAACTTAGAAATGTCCTTGTTTTTGAAAGACAAGCATGTTTTTGGCCATTTAAAATAACATCAAACTGATCAGAAAGAGTGTATACTTGGTTAATGTTGTAAATGACAATTGTAACTGGAAACGGCAAATTTTTTATGGAATATCTACATGGATGTACAGAGGCCCATTATCAGCAACCATCAGTCCTGTGTTCCAATGGCACGTTGTGTTAGCTATTCCAAGTTGATCATTTTAAAAGGCTAATCAATCATTAGAAAACCTTAATGCAATTATGTTAGCACAACTGAAAACTGTTGTGCTGATTAAATAAGCAATAAAACTGTCCTTCTTTAGACTAGTTGAGTATCTGGAGAATCAGCAGTTGTGGGTTCGATTACAGGCTCAAAATGGCCAGAAACAAAGAAGTTCCATCAGAAACTCATCAGTCTATTCTTGTTCTGAGAAATGAAGGCTATTCCATGCAAGAAATTGCCAAGAAACTGAACATCTCATACAACACTTTTTACTACTCATAGAACAGTGCAAACTGGCTCTAATCAGAATAGAATGAGGATTGGGAGGCCCTGGTGCACAACTGAGTAAGAGGAGAAGTACATTAGAGTGTCTAGTTAAAGAAACAGATGTCTCACAGTTCCTCAACTGTGAAACACCAGTCTCAATGTCAACAGCGAAGAGGTGAACCCGGGATGCTTGCAGAGTTGAAAAGAAAAAGCCATATCTCAGATTGGCCAATAAAAAGAAAAGATTAAGATGGGCAAAATAACACTGACACTGGATGGGAAAATTTGAAAAAAGTGCTATGGACAGACAAATCCATGTTTCAGGTGTTTGGATCACAGAGGGGAACCATCATGAAACACAGACCAAATGAAAAGATGCTGGAGGAGTGCTTGACGCATCTGTCAAGCATGGTGGAGGTAATGTGATGATCTGGGGGTGTTTTGGTGGTGGTAAAGTGGGAGATTTGTACAGGGTAAAAGGGATCTTGAAGAACGAAGGCTATCACTCCATTTTGCAACACCAAGCCATACCCTGTGGATGGCGCTTTATTGGAGCCAATTTCCTCCTACAACAGGACAATGACCCAAAGCACTGCTCCAAACGATGCACAAACTATTTAGGGAAGAAGAAGTCAGCTGATATTCTGTGTAAAATGGAGTGGCCAACTCAGTCACCAGATCTCAACCCTATTGAGCTCTTGTAGGAGCAGCTTGACCGTATGGTACATAAGTAGCATCCATCAACCCAATCCAACTTGTGGGAGGTGCTTCAGGAAACACTGACAACTAGAATGCCAAAGGTCTGCAAGGCAACAATTGCTGCAAATTTCATTTTATATTTCATTATTGCTGCATTTCAGTTAAAAATCATAATTTCTAACCTTGACGATCACTATATTTCCTATTCATTTTTCATGTAATACAATAACATTTCTAAGTGACCCCAAACTTTTGAATGGTAGTGTACAGTTGTGCTCAAAAGTTTGCATACCCTCTGAGAATTGGTAATATATGTACCATTTGGAAAGAAAACATGAGTGAGCAGGCAAAAAACGTCTTTTATTTCTTTTGGGATTCACATTCCACTGTAGGTCATAACAGAATGGCACAATCATAAAACAAAACATGACAACAAAGAAAATAATTAACTGTCCATGTTCAAAAGTCTGCATACACTTAGTTCTTAATCAATCAATCAAATGTATTTATAAAGCCCTTTTTACATCAGCAGTTGTCACAAAGTGCTTTTACAAAACACCCGGCCTTAAAACCCCAAGGAGCAAACAACAGTAGTGTTGAATTTCAGTGGCTAGGAAAAACTCCCTAAGAAGGCCGAAATTTAGGAAGAAACCTAGAGAGGACCCAGGCTCAGAGGGGTGACCA
>JACXGI010004991.1:23434-50035 GCA_016801175.1 Esox masquinongy | reverse complement strand
CACACACACACACACACACACACACACACACACACACACACACACACACACACACACACACCTGAGTAGGCCAGCCAGCCAGCCACACCAACCGTGTTAACAGACTCAGTCTTAATCCACCAACCCTGACACACCTGAAACTATTTGCAATGTCATAATACACTGTTAAGCAGGTGGTGGCAACAACGCCTGGGAATAAACTGACAGTGAGTCAGTTGGGGGGGGGGGTGTGTTGGTTGGACAATTACAAGCCACCACGGCTGGAAGACTTGGGGCTGCACCGATCTGATATCCATTCATCTTTATAGCCCCGGAACAGCCCGACACGCTGACAGTGAGACGACAGATAAGGTTACACAATGACTCGTCCAGATCAGAGGGACTGGGTGAGGCGGGAAGTATGTTTAGGAGGCCCGATTTCCCGAACCTGAATCAGACAGTGCTTATTCCCAGGAACAGCCCAGGGATAATATACTGTGGGAAGGTTAAAAGAGCATGATTAGACGAAGCTGATCCTGAATCAGCTATGATGGGATGCGTGTTGACGGTCCATCCTTACTACATACCTGGCTGAAGTTCATGTAGATATATTCCCTTGCTTTCTGGTGAAGCTCTGTACAGCTGATCTGCTCGGCGAAGTTAGCTATGCCAATGGCGTTGCTAGGGTCCAGCTGCGTAACCAGGAAGTCGCAGCAGGCCTTTACAACACTGTCTATCTGGTACATGACGGCGCCGTTCATGACGTGGATCACGCACTTCTCCCCAACGGAGATGCTGGCCGTGTAGGCAAACTCTATCAGCCTCTCCATCACCTGAAGAGGGAGAGGGACAGGGCGGGACATAGGAGGGGAGCGTCAGGGAGAAAGGAAAGGAACAGGGACCCAGTGGAAGGTGAAAGACAATTAAAGAGGTGACAGAACATAGACCAGACAAGGCCGAGCACACAGAAATGGCTTGATTCACTGGTAGCATTAGACATGCATCGGGCTCTTTCTTCACACAGTCGGCCTGACAATACGGCAATAAGAACCAAAGCCAGAACACACTTCTGAGATAACCCTCGACAGTGCTGCCTCTGAGATAACCCTCGACAGTGCTGCCTCTTTCCACCAGACTCTAATCATCCTCTCATTAGTCAAACTACAAGGGTAACCTAAAGTCTCTTTCTGTAAGGGCAGAGTGTGTTTTTGTGTGGCGGGATGATTACAATCGGTTTTGGCAGACTCAGTGGGCAACACACACCAGCTGGAACCAGAGAGGCAAGCTCTAACAGGTGTGTGCGCGCGCGCGGCTGGCTTCCTGAGGAAATGAGTGCTGATTATGTGACCCCTGTTTGTTGAGTGTTACAGAGATATTTGTTTACCACTGAAACAGTCTTTCCTATGGAGTCACACTTTGGTCACATGTTGGCAGAGGTGTTAAATGTACCAAGTAGAAGCACTCCACTGTGTTCACCATTTTAGGGAAGTCCCTAATCAAGACCAGGTAAAGGGAAGCTTTTTCACTCTGTCCGATCACTGGTTAGTTACAAACTCCCTTTGCCTGGGCATTTAGGTCTTAATTATGACCTTCCCGGCTAGCCGCAATGCTTGGTTAAAATGCATACGGAAAGTGTTGTAAAATGTGCAATAAACACTCACTCTGGGGTGTATCCCTTCGATGGGCACCACCTCCATGCCACACTCCTTCAGGCCGTTGGTGAACATGGCCCTGAAGACTGGAGAGGACGAGGCCAGCACCACCTGGAACCGTGGACAGTAACGTTAACGACCGAAATTAGATCGCCTCGGCTGCTGCCGTCCTCAACTAATTCAATGAAAGCGAAACAGTTAATTATTAATGTGCCAATTCGTAATCAGATCCCAAAGGTTTAGTAGCCATCTCCTCTTACACTTTCACTTGAGACTGATTTAAGATCCCCCTCTTTTGCCGGCACGGCAGCTCTCCGTTCTGATAAACCGTTCAGATAAACCGGTTTAACAGACAGGACAGTATCAGAAAGCGGATTTAGGAGGTTAGATTTAGAGGAAGGAACAAACAGGTCCAAAGGTGGGAACATGTCCAGACGCCAGCGCCTGCACGGCCATTATCGAGTGCTACCAACCTTGTGGGCTACAAAGTCCACGGCCCCCAGGTCGTTGTAGCGCACCCGCAGCGTCACGTCGCACAGCTGGCCGTCCAGCCGCAGCTCGTTCATGATGGCGAACGCGGCCGCTGTGTGGCTCTCCAGCGTGTAGCTGAAGACGCGGTGGCCGTTGCGCGTCGACGGCGTCACCACCGCCTTGCACTCCGTCAGGCTCTCGTTGGACATCCCGATGGGTCTCTCCTGGCCGCCTCCCGTCGAAGCCGCAACGACAACGACTAAGAGCGCTGCTGGGGGTGACTACCGCCAGACATCCTCGCTTGCTGAGGGGCAAGGGTCAAACTAAGACGAGGGGGGGGGGGGACACAGCAGCAGAGCTGCAACAGAGGAACCCCAGGCTTTAGGACCCTTTCCGAGGGGTGGCGTTTTTGTTTTTTGGGGTGGGTGAGGAGTTTGAGTGGCTGTCAGTGACTGACGTTCAAAGGTTATAAAATGAGCTTTCTTAGAAAGGTCCATAAAATGGTTCCGTAGTCCTTACACCTCGACACTAGTCAACATGACCGTATAACTCGTATGTGTACTCCTGCTTACTCCACAAGCCAAGCCATAACGTTCAGGTGCTGGTGTGCAACAACTGCCAGTCATGGTTATGCAGGCAACAACCAGGACAATTATAATCCACTGTGATTTATTGCGTCATTAAGACTAGTGTTCTGGATGATCTGCCTGCCCTAGAGTAACCTCTTCTTCGTTTGTCTTTTGTTTGAGGGGACCAGTCGAGGTAGGACGCTTTATGGTCTTTATGGCAGGAAGTATGGGGCAGGTTTGACAGGACACATTTTCTTGTTGTTTTTGGCAGCAGTAGGAGTTTGTCTCAGGGAGGAGATTTCAACAACTTTCCTGAACAAAAGAGTCAGCAACAGTCCAGACAAGCTGACAGAGTTGTGTCTAGCACTATTTTCTTCAGTCCAAAAGTCCTTTTTATTGGTGTAATGTTTTTTTCCAAGGATACAGCAAACCAAAAAAAACAATTTCTAACAGAAATGGCCAGGGGGGAAAAAAACAGAATGGCAAGTAAAAACGTCCTTATTGATTTTCCGTTCAGAGACCAAGAAAACAGAATCTGATATTCTGCTGCATCTTAATGGTGATCATAACCGTAATCAAACGTAGCCCAGGGAGCTAGCTACTCTTCCCACAGGAGTTGGAAAGAAGAGGGAGGGGGCGTTCAGAGGAGTGTAAACGTCTACTGAATACCGTACAGAGAGAAAGAGGAGCAGGTGCCAAAAGTGTCGTCAGTGTAGCTAGCAGCCCTCGAGGTTCAGGAATGAGGAGGGGGAGCTCAGTTTCGTATGATTGATCAGTCACTTCGCTCTAGAAACTTTCCTAGTAGTCACTCTGCTCTGGAATGTCAGTTTACTCTGTTGTGTTTACTGGGAAGGTCCGGGCACCACTGGCAACTAGAAGACAAGAGAGAGAGAACTATGTTAGGATGAACACTATTTCAGTTTTTTCTTAAAATGGGTCATGGTTGTTGGCATCTTTGCTCAGATGTTGTTTTTACATGTTGGATGCTTTAACTTTTCCCTACTATCCAAACTGAATCGACCCTGACTCTGTTGTTTCACCATCTAAACTGTGTAGACTGAGTTAAGCTAATCTGGACCTAGAACTCTCTTTTCTGAGCGTCAGCAATTTAATCAACAAGTGAGTGACTCAGCTCAAAAACATTCTGAGAGCACTCCGACTCAAATCACTTTGTCAGAACAAAACACGGTTCAAGAACAGACAGATATAGATACAACATAGCTACAACTTCAAATGGATACAATAGTTCAGTCACACTCATGAATCTGCTGAGAAAGGGCCATATTTTTCTCTGAGTCACTGTGACTAAACCTGTCAACGTGGTCTGGGACATCACAGCTTTGGGAGACTTTCGGGGTCGACATCCATATCACACAGAAACGCAGTCCAGTAGACCTGGGTTCAAATACCTTTCAGTATAGTTTCAGAGAATGCATCTTCGCTTAACTAAGCTTTTGTGTCACAGTGAAATCAACAGAGAAGCCACAAACCATACCCACGTGGCTCTTCAATCGGACAGGAGGAAACGCCCAGAGTACTGGGAAGATTTTCAGAAATGTTTTGAACCCATGTCCGCTAGGAAGGGCCCAAGCGATAGGCAGAGCACACGCACCGAGTCTGATGTCTAGAGATAAACCTCACTGACTGAGCACGAGTGACTTACATTAGGACACAATTTAATTAGTCAGCGTGACTGATGTTTTTTTTTCTTTCTCCATGGCCAGTCTAGGGACTGATTGGAGGGATTCGAGAGTAGCCATGCCTACAGTGAAAAGTAACACGCACACCGGTCTAAAGCTCCTCATGTGGTAAGTTACACCGGTTACACAAGGTTGAAGCCTACTGAAAGAACAAAACAAAAAAAAGAATAAATCCAGAACTTTGCCCTGGACACTTGAAAAAGCAATGGTGCTCCAGTCCCCATGCATGCATTACTCAGCGACAATTGTTACATTGATATGCAGCTGCTCAGACTGGCCTATTTAAATGATGTGGTACATTTTGCACACAGCGATTACCAGGCCATGCAAGAGACAAGAAAATGCTTGGTTGGACTGAACCGAGCGGCTGGGAGGACGAGTTGTATGGCCTACCTGTTGAAGCCTGCGCAGCAAATGTCTCTTTCCTAGATGATGCATAACTTCTGACCATATCATGGGTTTCACACACACACACACACACACACACACACACACACGTCTGTCATAGCCTAAGCCCCGCTACCTCTAGTTGAGGATTTTCAAAATACAGAAGACTGTAAGATCCTCAACTACCTACACTACTATCAGGACTTCTGTACTTTCAGAACCTGCAGAAGTGAAACCAAGAGCTGTCTAATTTTATACGGTTATACAATTAGCTGCAATGAACAAGATCCTTCTTTGAGACACGGTCTGATCACATTATTACAGTACTACTGCTACACTATGGTTTCACTAACGATTGGTTACACTACTACCCAGAGTTCAGACTAGGGGATGGAGGCCACACACTGGCCGTCTAAAGTATGCGTGTTTTTCATCGCTGGTCGATTTGTGAGAAGCAGGCAATTCCATGGAAGGCTTATCTCTCCCAGTTACAAAATTCACAGTTTAGGAGTCACCATTTGCTCAACGCTTACCGAGACGATGCTCATGTTTATCCTAGTAGAACTTATTCCCTAGAAGGCCTATAATCCACGGGCTAAAATAAATACTTTCTCTGAGCCAAATATGTGACTCCAGGGAGAAAGAAACATTTTCGATTTGATTTGTGACATTAGAGATATGTGCAGTTAGGTTTAAAAGACTACTGGATTGCAATAGGATGAAAATCTGTACAGTTGCCATTGTGGTTTCAGGCATGAACTTTCTTGCATTTTAAAATCAATAACCGAAACAGACATTGCATATTGCGATAGTTGTTAACACTAAGGCCAATCTATACAATCACCCGTATCCAAACCTTTTTTCTAAGCTTTTAGAAACATTAGGCGCGGTGGATAAAAACAAAAGCTTAGCATAGGGTTACGTCAAACAAAATTCATAGATTTCCAACGCGCCCGCACCAGCGACTAATTTTATCACGGACTGTGTAACCAGCGCTGACTATTGAGGGAGTTGGGGGAGCAAGCAAATTATTATGGAACTGCATGTACCAAAACATGACCCAGAAGTCAAGCGAGTCCTTATGTAGACCGAGATACCGGCACAGAAGGAAAAAGTGTTGCCTGTGCGGCGCAATGCATGACGATTAGACTACTGGTTTCAGACAAAGGGTTTGATTCCCCTCACAATTTAATGCTACCTTAGCTTAGTGACATAATCACACATGTAGCCGAAGCACACATACTGAAGTGTTGGCATGCAATGACGTTATTAGCTAGCTAGCTAACAAGACAACTCTTTCAGAATTGGTGCTAACACATGCTTTTTTAAGACCTTGACTAAATACTAAAACGACAAAACGGCAACAAAACAACACGGGCTATTGAAGAAGAAAAAGTGGCAGTCACAATTAGCGGATCATAGGCTACTAACTGGCATGCCCATTTGATTCTTGATAAAACGGCATCGAAAACATCCATGAACATAAAACATTCTTGTGCAAACGATGCGCGAATAAATCACAAACGATATAGCACTTCAATCAGGATCGCTGTTGTAAACAGTAAAATACACTCACATCGCTGAGTTGTTCCATCGCTGTAGTTTCGTGTCTGTGCGCCACATATGAACGAGGGAAAGCTGTAACTCACCATGACTAAGCATTGTACAAAGCTCATCACCGATGCCAAAATAAGAGCGGGCCTCAAGACGACACTGTTTGCCTCCATAGTCAAGTACGAGCGCTGAACTGCGAGCCCAGGGAAGGGACTTTTACAGAAAAGCAGTTCTGAGAATAGAGGAAGTGAGACCAGGGTCACGTTCAGTTGCAAAACGTTTTCGAACATTAAAGATAGACATTCCCTGAATAGAGCTAACGGAATTCATAATTTTGCACGTCGGAGAGGCATGTTAGTTCTATCCAACCTATTTCTATCTGAATATTCCAGAACATAAAAACCTGCTGAACATGGCCCATTTTTATTGGTAACACTCCAAACGCGCTTCAGTCTATCAAATCGGGAAATAATTTGTCTGATTTTGTTAAAATATGTATTTAAAGCCAAATCTAAAAACGAAAGGTGTTTTACAATTGTATCTTTTAACACTGTACGGAAATATGGAACAAAGCGTAAACACTAAATGAAGTGCTGGCTATGCACTTTTTCAATAGCAGAGTTATACAAGTTCACACCGAGTAAGCGTAGAGAAAACGTGATGATTCATGACAAGTCAGATGAACGAATGAATGGAGCCATGACAGTATATGACAATGTATATTCCTGTACATGTATAGTCCTTTGAACGAATGACGTCATTCTGAAATAAACAGCGAATAATTTAAACTAAAACAAAAATATGCATTTACCACAACCCCGCCACTAAGCCTATGTCTCACCTCAAGCTCATTTCATATTCTCAAGCATTTGCCCCTTAGGTTAATTATCCATTTTTATTCACGAGCGATAATTCCGAAAAGGACTTGTCAAATACTGCTTCTTCCAGGTATGGACGTTGCTGACACAAATACGTTTTTTTTGCTCTCAATGGGCAGTGTTCAGTCAGTAGAGAAAATACGTAATTCCAACAAACATGTTCCACTAGATGGCACTGTAAGCTAGGTTTCATAAAATTGTCGAGTTGCCGCTAACATACCCCTCAAATTCTCAGACTTCCCTTTTAAAAGGTCTTGACTTGTCCCCACGTAGTGGAGACAGTATTATACATTTAAAAAAAAACATGACTTAATTGCATACAAAAGTGTTCATAATTCAGAGCTAATCTTAAATGGCAAAAAAACCCAAAACATTTGTGAAAGCACTGCCACTTTTCTGCACCGCTGCCAAGTCACACCAGGGTGGTGGGTGACAAGCAAGGCCTTCTTAGGCTGCTCAGTTGTCCCTGTACCTCCGTAGGAACACGCTGATTCCTTTGTTTGCGCAGCAGTGTGAGAACAGCTGAAGTGGTACTTGATCTATTGATCCTGCAGTGCAGAGTGTCTGAGGTGGATGCCTGGACCCTCCTGTAGGAGGAACAGTCGAACGACTTAGCCCAGGAAAGGAAGTCACTGTTATGTTTAACTGACCTTTGACCTCTCCCAGAACATGCTTGGTCGTGAAGACAGCGGCTTATATGGTGAAATGAGACAAAGAGAAAAAGAGAGAGACGAGACGGGGAGATCATACATGTAATCTGTGGCAAGCTTTGTGTACACTGGGAAACTGCCTGGTATTAGTATTGAATGGGATTTCTCTTTTCAAAGTTTTAATGGAAGCCTAGCAGGCATTATGTTATTGTATGCCAAACACAACGCTGCTTATCCAGTAAACTCATTAATCATTCAACTGTCTGTATTTGATGTTTTTGTCCTCACAGTTGAATTTAAGTGTAAAGTGACTTGTGGATTCAAATAAGGAATACGAATGTATGTGTGTGTTATTCACTGTGTCTGTAAGATGTTTAATAATCTCAAAGCTATTGCTATAGAAACAGCTAATCCCGAGGTGTACACTACCAAAACAGTCTTATTTTGTGACCATGTTTACACCTAGTCAGATTATTAGATGTATTTAAATATACAGTAAAAATACTGAATTGTTTTTGAAACATAATACACTAAGCACATTATTCTTTCTGTGTAAAAGATAGATGTGATACTTGATTTAATCTGTATCCTTTTAGACAGCTACAATTACACACAGCTAAAAAATAGGACTTGTGTACATCTGATGCATATGAAGAATGTATTACAGGTTGCTGTTTTGAAACAACCCCTGTATTTCTACTGTGTATATTAGTTAATTTCAGATCCCTCCATTTATGTATTCACTAGGGCACGTTGTGGCGAAACCTTTTTTTGCAGATGAATGAAAGCGAGTGATTCTCACTATCCCTTCCTGTTTCACTCTTCTATTTGGTGCTGTATGAATATTACTCTGGTGTAACAGGTTAACAGAGTCAGGAAGTCGATGGGTCCATGATCTGTCTGTGAAGAATAGGATCTTTGTGTTTTTGCAGTCAGACAGGACGACAGAAACATGTGAAGCTTGTCAGAAGATGTACAGTATCTAGGCCAATGGTACTAACAGATGTTGCAGAGGGGGTCGGAATCTGTTTCCTGATGCATTTTTCTAAGAACAGCTATATTGGTCATTCACTTCCTCCACGTTAGGCGGACACCCTTGCCAATGAATGCCAGAACACACACACACACACACACAAAAATGTGAGAGGGAACACAGAAACTGTATAATCAGATTTACCAGAAAACAGGTATTGTTTTAATAAGGGTAGAGACAATCTTTGGTACAAAAGCATATATTTGACAGTACAAAGTACAAATGAACCATATAAAATCCATTGAGAAATACAAAAAAACACAAAACATTGCTCAATACAATATATTTACAGGACAAAGGTACTATGGCACCATCCAATTCAACTGTACAGAACACATTTTATTTTTGAAATGCTAGATCACATTGGGGGGGGGTTGCCCTACAAATGGTGCTTCTCACTTTCCACTCTAAAGCGCGACACATTGCCACAATTGGCATCTCTCCCTCAAATGACAATGTGGTATCTGTGTCAGGCGTAGATTCCCTCCTATATGGGTACACCTGTGTGGGCATATTGTGCAGTTGTGAGTGGGTGTCACAACCAGAGTCTGACGGCTGTGTTCTAAATGACACTGTGTTTCCTATTGGAGTTAGGGTGGCACCCAGCCTGGTACAACAATGACCTTTGAGCCAGCAAAGGCCTGGAACAAACAAACAAGCATATTATAATTATCTCCACATCCATGCCCACTTGAAGGTAATCTTGGTAGGCAACTCTGGGAGGTCAACTGTTTAAACACTTAGCAAACAATAACTGCGAATCTCGATCCTTGGCTTTTGATGTAGTCTAAACTTAAGAGACTGTTTAGTGCAACATCAGTTTAGGGAAGTGGTTAATGTGCATTAACCTGCAAATACAGTTGCATCATTCACACATTGGTCCCTTCCACACGTTTTCAGTTTTGTTATCACTGTGATAACATCGACAATGTAGGCACATTCGCAGAAAGCGATGATAGTGCAGTAGACAAACAGGAAGTGGTGCAGTTTTTTGATGGCCTTGATCATTAGTGCCGTCCATCACTTCGATTGGAAGTTGACTCCACAGAAATAAAATTACTCGAAGGGACAGACCCAGATTCTACGGGTTACCGTCCCTACTCAACACTTTTCAGGAGGCCATTTGAAGTACTTCTGTTGTCCATCTTATAAGGGAGTCATTTCTCCACCACAGAGCTGTCCAGTGGATGCTCTTCAGACCTTAAACAGCTTGGGGTAGAGGGCTTTGATAGGGGACGGGGTGGTGATGATATTCCCAGAAGATATAGTCGTCTCTTGGCCTTCCAGCTTCTGTGAGGGCATCTCTGTCTTACTGAAGCTGCACTCCAGGAAAGGCATCCCCATTCTCTTCACCTGACCGTCCTTCGTCATAAGGCAAGACCGACAGAGGAGCCTCAGAATGGCCCTCCTCATGTCCTTGCTGGTTAGTGTGTATATTATGGGGTTTAGGAGTGAGTTCACCATGGCAACGCCCAGGAAGTAGTCTGCCTTGAGGAGGAGGTGGCAGCGCCGGGCTGGGCAGAAGGAATCCAGCCCGAGGAGGAAGAAGAGTGGCAACCAGCAGGCGATGAACACGCCCAAAACGATGGTGACCGTCTTGAGGAGGGCCATGTATTTCTGAGACTTCCTGGCGAGGCCTTTCCGGAGGCTTCCCTTCGCTCCGCTGAAGCGCTGGCGCTGAGTGTTGGCGCGCACAATGCGGAAGACCCGGACATAGAGGACCACGATGGCCAGGAGGACGGCGCTGAACACGGACACGCAGCACAGGATGTAAGACTTGGCATAGAGAGGCAGCACCGTGGAGCACCAGTCCAGGCGACCCATACAGTTCCACCCCAAGACGGGCAGGACCCCCAAGAGGCCCGCCAACGCCCAGCTACCCCCGATCAGCGCCAGCATCCGGCCCTTCTTCGCGCCGTGGTATGGTCTCATCGTCACCATGGTAACATGCCGTTCTATAGCTATGGCCAGTAGGCTGACGACGGAGGCGGCGAGCGTGACGAAGACCCCACCCTCTCTCAAGAACCACAGAATGGGCGTCAGTCGGAGCGTGTTGGGACCCGACATGATGATGTTAGCCGCGTAGGTCACGCCGGCCAGGAGGTCGGACAGAGTCAGGTTACCCAGAAGGTAGTACATTGGGAGGTGGAACTTCTTATTGGTCCAGATGGCGATCAGAACCACCGCGTTCTCCAGGACGATGAGGACGCAGATCACGAGGAAGGCTACGGCCTCCGGTTTTAACCCCTCGCGGTAGCGGTCCGCCTGAAGCTTCCCGGTGAAGTTGTAGTGGGTCACAATGACATTGTTGTTGTGGTAGTCCCAGAAGAAGCTTAACAGGGTTGGAGAGGAAGGCGTAGTGGGATCAGAGTCTATAGTTGCGGTAGGGAAGGCCCCAGCGTAGGCAGGAAGGGAAGCTGCCACCTCCATGCTGTCGTAGGAGGTGGTTAACTCGGTTTGGTGTACTTTCGGATACCTAATTATGGATGTTTTTATTGCAAAGTACTTGCACTCGACATCCTTCAGCTATTGGTCAATGCCAGTTGATGAGGAGAGTCTGTGCTATTGAAAACAATAACACCAAATGTCAGAGTCCAGTTGTGCTCAGACAGCCACTGAAAGTGGTACGACTGTACTGTAATCCAATTAACAAATGTGATGGTTTGATGCAGTTAAGTCGGGGGTGTCTTGCGCTGTTTTATTTTCCCATCATGCCTCTGGTAGTCACAGGTGTGTTATGATCCTCATCGCCAACAGGGGGAAGTGTGCTCTGCGCGAAGGCTTCTTGAACTCAATGACCGGATGGTTCAAATTCTGCAATTAAATAATACAGAGGGCATAACAGTGAGTGCATTGTAAGTGAGATTTTATTTAATAAATAAATAAAATAATTTGAAAATCAAACTATGTATATTTAAATAAATGGTCCCAAACAGGCCAACAATTTGTCTTTTGATATTTGTTCTACAGCCCCGTTTCCAAAAAAGTTGGAAACGGGGTTGTAAGCTGTGTAAAAAGTTGGGACGTGGTGTAAAATGTAAAGAAAAACAGAATGCAATGATGTGCAAATCATTTAAACCCTATATTCAATAGAAAATAATATGAATACAACATATTAAATATTGAAACTGAGAAATGTTATTGTTTCTTGGAAAATACATGCTCACTTTGAATTTGATGCCAGCAACACATTTCAAAAAAGCTGGGACAGAGGCACCAAAAGACTGGAAATGTTGTATAATACTAAAAAACTAAACCTGGTGAAATATCACACAATTAATTACGTCAACTGGCAACAGGTCAGTAACAAGACAATGTCTTTTTCAGGGAAGGCCTTGCTTATTTCAGCAGAACAATGCCAAACCACATTCTGCACATAACAAAATAGCATGGCTCTATAGTAAAAGAGTCCAGGTGCCAAACTGGCCTGGCTGCAGTCCAGACCTGTCCCCTATTGAAAACATTTGGCACATTATGAAATGGCAAATACAGCAAAGGAGACCCCGAACTGTTGAGCAGCTGCAATCCTGTATCAAGCAAGAATGGAACAACATTCCACTTTCAAAACTACAGCAATTGGTCTCAGTTCCCAAACTCTTAGCGAGAGTTGTAAAAAGTAGATCTGATGCCCCTGTCCCAACTTGTTTTTAAACGTGTTGCTGGCATCAAATTCAAAACTGACATGTCTTTTTCCAAAAACAATAACATTTCTCAGTTTCAACATGTGATACATTGTCTTTGTACTATAAAATTAAAATGTTTTGACTGGCGTGCAAGTGAGAGGCCATGTGAAATATGTGATGTACTTTAAGTTATTCAATTGTGTTTAAAGAGTGAGTCAATCGTGATAACGATATTATAAGTTGCCATTTGGCACACGCAGACACTATCATGCTATCATAGCTCACTCAACAAGGTGAATTGTAAGTTGATTTGACTGGTTATAGCTGAACATGTATTGTTAGAAGGAAAATATTTTCAAAACTGTGTGCAGTGTATGGTATTGAATGAGGAATGTAATTGCCATGTATAACGCCTAAAAGACATCACAACAAGAGTGATTGAAAGGCTTTGATCAAAATGTTTATGTTAGAAAACCATTAAGTGTGATTCCGGATTCGCATTCCTTTAAGTCTTGGATCGTGAGAAGGATTTTTTTTCTCGGCTTTCTTGAGTCATATGTTAACATTTAACAAATGGTCTGGAAACGTTAACTAAAACATAATCTGTATGGCCAAAGAACTTGAGGGATAATACGTTTTTATGGTTCACCCCTTGGTTCAAACACCTAAAAACACCCCCACACATTTTCTTCAGTATGAGTTTTGAAAAGGGTGCACTGTCCTTAATTGCCAAGATGCAAACGGACAGCTATTGTATTTTAAAATGAGTAACACTCGAACTGTATTCTGGATTGCAGAGTAGGACTATGATGTATAGTAGCCTAATACGCTTCAATGAATGTAGCTTAATTGCCGTACACTGACGACCCTAAAAATGTCTAATTCGTATGCGCTGCGAAGTTCTCAAGTTCCCCACCGTACATATCCCAGAAGAGAGTATTCCTCAAAATCAGTGTTGTATTGATACAAACATGTTATACGAGATAGAATATAGGTTACTTATTACGCACCAATTTAGACATGTCATTGCAAACTCCTTGACATCGTTATCTTTCTCTAACAGTCATGTAGCTCCAACGACACTCGAGTGCGTAAAATGCATTCGAACCATGCATACACGTTGCGTAAAAGTTGAATACCTATTTAGACCAATAGCAAGACATTGCTAACGTAAATTAATATATTAAAATAAACTTACCTTGAATATTATTTTAAGAGATTTTGAATGTGTGGTACGTTGAAGAGGATCCACTCACTAACCACCCACCGTATTCTGTAGCTGAAAGAGACACGGAGGACTGACAAGGGAGAGCGCAAAGCGTAGGACCTAATTTGAAACGGGGGCGGGGTGGCGGGGAGGGGGGAGTCTAGCAACCAATGGACTAGTTCGTTTTGCATGGCCGATGACTCTGTTATGGACTGAATGGTCTAAATAATCAAACGCCACCTCCCGCTCGGCACCGACCATGTTGAACGAACTCACCTGCGATTACACACTCTGTCTCTCTCTCGTTCGCGCGCTCTCTCTCTTTCTCACTGTCTTTATCTAATTATCTCTTCTTATCTCTTTCAGTTTTTTCCGGACCGCGTAAGCGGAGCTGACCAAGAAGAGCGAATGTCACCGACTGATTGACTGCTTCTTAAATAGTGTAGTGGTTAGAGAATAGTGCCTGTAAGCTATAGGTCCCGAGTTCTTATCTCCTCGCAGGCAAAGTGAAGTACACATTATGAATTATTCTGTATAGACGAATACTTCGATGTCTAAAACCTTCAGTATCTACATTATAGTAAGCCTGAAATAAAGAAGTTTACGATTATATTGCGACTGTTTCTGGTGGATTTTCGAAGTACGCATCCATGCATGCGTTTTGGGTCAGGATAGACAAACACATTTGCTGGCTACAACATACAGTAGTTACGTTATAGTAAGCCTTAACTTGAACTGTATACGGTTATATTGGGACTGTTTCTGGCATGTAAAAGTTCATCTTCAGTCTCGCTAGCAATTGCTCAATTCTTATGATTATTCCTAGGACGTTAGCAGAGAATAGTAAGCCTATTACTGGCTAATAAGCTGTTAAAACTGCCAGTGGCAAAAGCCATACAGTTCATAGACGCTATGATGAAGGTAAACTTAATAAAAAACGTTAGTCAGTTTAACACAATGCTCAATGGTGTCTAGCGACTGCTGAAACGTGTAATGCCGTGGCGTTATGGTTAAAGACAGTGCCTCTCACGTGGATGACCTACATTCAAATCTATTGAGCAACAACATTTATTAGTTATTTGTGGGCCGCAATATACAGCATTGCGACTATTTCTCTTGTCTTTTCACTTGATGAAAAAGTTAGTTATCGTCACCTTTATTGATAGTTATTGTATCAATGTCATTCACAAATGAAAGAAAAAAGTATGTTGTTACGTCATGAAAGAAAAAAATACATTCTTATGCCATGAAATGAAATAGCTTTGGCAGACTTGCTAGTAATTGGCTTGCCTGGTTTCTTATTTGTATTTGAATACATATGAACTATTCAGATACAACTGACTACATATTTGACCTGGAGGTGGTCTATCCTTGAGCAGCAAATGTGTTACTGTGGGACAGGGATAATATCATTGGTTGTCACTTATGACTGTTGTGTATATGGTGTTAGAGAAAACATTTTTGTAAATTCTACAGGATACACCAAGAGCAGTACAGGGAGGACAATGACTTTTATTTGAAGATACTTTGCATTATGGTTGATTAAAATACTTTTTGCCACAGAAATATTCATAGAATATTTCTATATAACAGTTTTTGGAAGAAAGTTGGCTTAGAGGCTGGAAATGTTTATTCTTGGCATTATAATTTTATAGTAATAATCTTTTATGTTTTATTCACAGTGATAGAACACAAAACATTGCTTAATCTCTGTTGATTGATTACAGTGTATATGCAACATAATCTAATGGAATGTATTCCTTCCTCTGGTTTATATGGGGTTATAGACCAGCTGAATTCCCAGTGATCGCCAGTAAAGCTACATGCTCAGACCTGCTATGTGTCATCCACTGCCAAACTGCTCCAGGCATTGACCACTTTTTGAACCAGGTCTATTTAAACAGAGTAGAACACGCAAGAGTGAGGGAGCCACATACAAACACGCAAGAGTGAGGGAGCCACATACAAACACACACACACACACACACACACACACACACACACACACACAAGTTTACTTAACTATCTAAATGGGGACAGCAAAGTTGATAGCCTGCAGAGAAGTTTATTTTTACTAATACTAACCCTAAACTTACCATAACCCTAACCCTAAACTAACCACAACCCTAACCTTAACCTCAATAACCAAACTTTTATGCCTAAACTTAACCTCACCCATCAAGCCTAACCCTAAATCAACACAAAATGTCTAACATTAACCCTAATTCTCACCCCAACACATTTGTAACTTTTGCTGTAAACATGTAAAACAAACAAACAAAAAATTTTCAAAATGGGGGCAGAAAAAAACTCCTCATTAGATGTGTTCTTCCGATTCATCCACAGTTTGGGGATGTTTTCTCCCCTGATATATAATTAAATCAAGAACACACCCACACACACACACACACACACACACACACACACACACACACACACACACACACACACACACACACTAGTGATGCACACTACTCAGCTGTTTGTTCACCCACAGCTGCAAATCCGCATCTGTTCAACTAGGCAATAAAATTAAAATCTCAGACCCTCCCCCCCAACACTAACCAGCAAATGAAGACAATGTGCAGTAAGGGTCTAGACCCCTTCTAATGGAATGCAAAGCCATCTATTAAAATGGGGACAAAGTATGACTGGCTGAAGCAATCACTTCACGCATAGGCTGATAGATTTGCTTCTGAGCGGAGCAGAACATTTCTCTCTCAACAGAGGCTGATCTCAGCAGACAAAGGTAAAAATTTGCCATTTGTCAAACCGGTCACTAACAATCCCTTCAAAGGTTGTGAATTTAAATGTTTTTGGAAATATCTTTCCACCAACCCTTCACCTCCACCTTTCCCAAACACTGACATACCTTCTCCCACCAGTCAAGTGATGCACCAGCACACGCAACTGCATTTAAGGCAGTAGAATGGAAACGCATACCGTAGGTAATGTATATGGTAATGAAAATTGAATTATGATACCAAATTGTGCAAATAATAGAGGAAGTGCTAGATCATTTATTGCTCATGATATACAAAACTGTTTTTAAATACACAGTATTTGCCAAGTTGTTGAATCATAATTTAGGATAAGCATTTTTCCAAAACATTAAAATATATATTTTCCTTTTCAATTTTGCAGAAATTACTCGAGTAGAGATTACGTGTCATGGTATGTGGTCCGTCTTCAGATCCACTCAGACTACCAAGAGATAAGAACCTGAGGTCTGGGGTTTATTGGAACACCCCAGACCTCAGAGAAAATCCCAAATATTTCAGACGAGAAGCTGCTCAGGTTAGGCCATAAAGAAAATCTGTCAAGCAGCATGAAGAAGCTCGACAGTTGTCACACGTGGGTGAGGAGTCAGGGAATGTGCAATGGTGCTTAGTGCTGGAGTGGTGTAGTCTTTCTAAGTCTTTCTAAGATTGCACCACTCCAATTGTATGATATGGTGCCAAGAACTGATTGAGCATGTATTGACTGTCTTTCAAGCTGTCCTCCAACAGAGGTACAGTACTCCAGGACCCCAGGTCCTCCTCCTTAGCTTTGGAAGGTTATTTTGCATGCGTATTGCCTCAATGAAATGTACCCGTGTGAATACACAGATGCAAACACTGACTGACATTGCGCACACATAGACACGGATGAATGCACATAAACATACACACAAAAAAACAAGCAAATCACAAGACAAACAAAGTCCTACTCAAACGTGGGAGAGAAATATGACACCTGGGCGTTTAGCCGCATATCTTTCAAATGAGAGGTTCCACTAATGTTGACGGTTGGATATCCTGCTATAATTCTGTTGCTGTTCAAACTCACTCCCCTACCTATGCAAACACCTGGGTCCAAATGGTATTCACTTTCTTCCAAAACGTTGTCTTAGTCTACCTTAAAGTGCCAGATGGAGTGAGGTTTGCACTTGAGCGTGCGTTCCACTGGTTTGATTGTGCCTGAACCGCTGGATCAAACAGAGAGCGTCGAAAGAGCGCACACAGCCTTGCTCTTTTGAACCCAGGCCTAGCGAATATAAACAGGTGAGCCCAAAGACAGACACAAAGCTTCTGCCCGACTCATCCTGCCAATTCCCAAACATTATTTGTTGATAGGATTAATGTTTGAATGGATGCTGGCCTGATCGTGGTCCCAGGGGGATTAAGTCTGGCTCCTGTGTTTGTGTGTGATCGTCTCAGTGAGTGTCTGTCTGTGTGGACATGCATGCAGTTACGGACCTGCGGGTCAAGAGTCTGCAATTCTTCTAGTTTGATGGAGTCAGTTGAGGACGGTTCATTGACAGTACTGACAGGCAAATGTGTCAATATGCCTGTAAAAAAAATAATAATCACCATTTAAAACATAGCAAAGGCTGAAGCCGAAGGCCCCACGTTTGAGAAACATGTAACAAACTGAACTACATGAATAAGTATGACAAATTGTTGTGCGTCAGGGAGTTCAAGTGAATTTACGCAACTTTTAAAATATTATTGTGTGTGGTTAATGCACACTATTGGGTGTGTGCACGTGTGTGTGGATGTGGGTGCGTGCATGCTCTGACATGGTTATGTTTATTTTATAAAGAACTTTTCACATCAGTTGTTACAAAGTTCTTATACGACGCTGAAACACAGTGGAAGAAATCTAGAGAGGAGCCAGGCTAGTAAGGACTAGCCAGGCCTCTTCTGGCTGTGCCGGGTGGAGGTTAGAAGGGTGAAAACAAAGTAGTGACTGTGTGATGCTGTATCCTATAAGATTGGCTGCTTCAGGAAATTACTGTCATGATGGTATTATCATTCACTTCTTTTTATTTGAAATACATCAAAATAAAGGCACTGATCCAGGGTTTGTAGCTTGGAAAGCTAGTAGGTTAGATGGGCCAAGGATGTGCTTTAAGATGTGGTTGTTTTGGATGTGGTAGTTTAGGAAGTTGTTGTTTAGGATGTGATTGTTTAGGATGTGAAGGTTTAGGATGTGATGGTTTTGGGTGTGGTGGTTTAGGATGTGGTATTTTAGGATGTGGTAGTTTAGAATGTGCTGATTTACGACGTGATGATTTAGGAGATGATGGGTTTGGATGTTATGGTTTAGGATATGGTGCTCTGGAAAGAATAAAAGAGATTAGAAACACAACATATAGGTGCAAACATGACAAGTAACTAAGCAGCAGGTAGCTCTGTGTTTATAGTGTTTGACAAGTAACGAATTTGACAACAAAATGGGCTGTAGGCAATGACAGCAAGAGTCAGATAAAACTTACATCAATAACATGACCTAGTGGACTTTGGACAGGGTCAGATAAGAGTCGTAAGACCAGGTAGTCCTGAGGTGTGGTCCAAGGAGGTAGGTCCTCCTAGTATGTAACAGACACTTGAGGAATTAAAGGGGGCTAAGATCAACTGGATAACAGATTAGACAAGATAGATTGCATCTTATTGGACAGACTGTCCTTAGCACTCCGACAGATAGACTATTGCAGGGGGTCAGCAAAACTGTGGCTCTGTCTGAACATACCCTCAGACAGGCCAACCAGGCAGGAAATAGCTTAACTTTGCCGAGCATAGTTCCACTCCACCAAAGAGATAAAAACAGACCAACCAACTATCCTGAGACAAGGCCGTGTGGAAATGTGTTCATGTTTGCATGCATGCTAGTGTTTGTCTGGGAGTCTGTCCAATGTTTGTTGACATCTGCGTCATCACTAACAAATCACACCAGCCCTGTGCAGTGATGGTGTGAGAGAATGTTCCTGCTATCAGGGGATCATTACAAACTAATATCCTGTGGTAGCCGATCCTGTGAGTGAAAGCAGACAGAGGCCTTGAACATCAAAGGACCTTTGTGGGATGGTGTCTGTCAGATGGGGATGGATGCATGATCTAACAGACAGCACTTAGGATGGTTAGGCTGAGGAAGTGCTGCATTTTTATCTGACCTACTTTTTATCTCTCTCACTGTCAGTCTTTAAATTGTATTTGTTTGCCCTCCCTCTCTCTCACACACACACACTCCATACTATATTCAGTTTTCCTACTTTTAACACTGGGAAATCATGTAACTGTAAAATATTTTCTATATACGTTTGGCCCACTCACACATTACGGTGCTAATCTCTTCCAGCTGAAAAAGCTTTTTTTTTCTTATTAAATGGGTCTATATGTAGCTGTGGCCATGGTAGTCCAAATACTGCAGGGAGGAGGCCCAAGTTGGAGGTGAACAAGATGGTTATTCTAGGATGACCCCAGTCTCTCCTCTCCCCAGAGGTCACCACTGTGATAAAGGGATACCGGAAGGGAGGTCATTTTGAGGTTCTCAGGACTGGCAGATATTAGCGGCCGGAGGTTTCAACTTACTGGTTTTGTATTTAAAGTTCTCATACCCCGATATTTTAGAGTTTTTGTCGAGGGAGACCGTTGTCAAGAAGAGAAAGTGCAGTAACTGCTCACTGTGAGAAACACAACTTGGTTTAGGACCACACACAGTTTAATTTAATCTTGAACTTTTGGGGTTTCATTACACAGCCCTATTTTTGAGGTAAAATATTTCTTCTCTATCTTGTGTGAACCGGACCCATTCCCACTTCCTTGCCAGGCACTGTAAAACTATAAAACGTCAACCTCATTTATTTCACTACATCAGCTCTATAGCTACCCAGCTTTATGGGCTCCAACCACAAAGTGGCCAGTATTTCTGACTGGCTTTGGATGTTAGAGACTTCAGTCAGAATCGTTTTCTAGAAAACAAATATCTAGGCAACAATAATGTTTGGAGAAATTAACGAGCCTTAGCTTGGGCTATCCCCCTCCTCACCCGGCTATCATTCCTTCAGGCTGTCAAGTAGTTGGCTCCTGCAGTCCCTCACTCTCCCATTCCCTTCCCACCCCTCAACACACACACACACACACACACACACACACACACACACACACACACACACACACACACACACACACACACCAACCCTACTCACTGATAAGCCCTAACAACAGACCTCAGACCAGGTCATTAATGATAACAGCGCATTCCTTCCTCAGCTGTTACCATCAGAGAATGTTGCCAACCTCTCTTTGTATTTCTCCTGCATCCTCTCCCTCTCCTCGTCCTCTCCTATCTCTCCCACTCACTCTCCCTCACCTCCTCTCTCTTCCTCTCTCTCCCCTCTCTCCCAATCTTCCTCCTCCCTCTCCTCCTTAACACCTGTGTTTACTCACTCAGAGGTTATGTTACATGGACATGCACTGAGAGTGTCATTATGTTGTTTGTCTGGATTTTCCAGCCTACTGGCACTGGACTGGAACTGGAGATCTACAAGAGGCTTGGTTAACAAGGATCTCCTTCTTTTGAAACAACTGCACAGAGAGAGATAGACAGAGAGGGAGAAAAAGCACGGTGGCTTTTCGCAGAGTTGAGGAATGAGTTCTGAGAAGAAACAGGATGGGGTAATAAGGGTATTATCTTCCACAACGGACATTGGTTGAGTGGTTTCATGGTGATAGCAAGAGAGAATCTCCAAGCTGTAAGTCATCACAATTAGGCCCAAGTGTCATTCTCTAGAGGAAGTGGTCCCTATCGGCTCAATTACAGATAACATCTAGATAACACCCTGGATAGCGGGGACACCTTTTACTGCATGGAGGCTTGCAAATGCCTCCTCTATAGTGAAACAACAGTGTCCACATTTTATTGGAAGATTTTGTTTGTTTTTCATTCTGGATTTTGGGCAAAAAAGTCCATCGCTTTCTCTTTCTCGCTATTTCACTCTGTCTTTCTCTCATTCTGTCTTACTGTCTGTCTGTCTCGCTCCCCCTTCCCCTCTCCAGCAACTTTCTCTGTCTGGATGTACTTGTCCGCCTAGCTCTGGCTGACCACGGATTTAATGAGAAGCAGACCAGGGAGTTGTTGGGGTTTTGTGTGTGATACTGACACCCTTCTGGGCTCCACAGGGCTATGGGCTGTGACACATCATGAGACAGACCTCCACAGGGCACTCCCTACTCAGCTCCCCTTTCCTGTGGAGACAACTCACTCAATCTCAATCCGTCCCCAAGATGGACGCCTGATGATCCAATCCCCCCTTTCAGTTGCACTTATCCCCTATGGGACAGTTAGCATGAATGCCACTGGGATACTTTGGAAATCAGAATAGATGAGACACAGAGAAAACAACAAAACACTGGAGAGCCAATCCAGTCCTCGATGGATAATAACTCTCACTTAAGGATTGGTTTGCTTGAGTGTCATTCCTGGTCTTAATCCTTTCTTCAGCCCACATAGAATTCTGTATATTTGTACCCCATTCAGTTGAGAAGAAACTAGAGACCAGCAAGACAGTAAATGCAAGATTTATTGTGTGTTCCAAATGGCACTCTATTCCCTATCTAGTGTATAACATGCGACAGGAGCCCAATTATTCCTGGTCAACATTAGGGCATTCTAAAAGGAATAGGATTCAGTTTACAGCTCAATCCAATGGTTTGGCTGCTCCTGTATCCTGTGCCAATTTGTTAAACATGCAGCCAAGAAAACTGACAATGTGAAAGGTGAACTAGCAGAAAGCCAAGACATGCCCGAGCCTGAAACTTTTTAATTTCTCCTCTCACTTCACCCCATACTTTTGTTGAGGAGGGACAGATGTTTCATGTAGATTTGAAATGGCTGGCTAATATGTATAGCCCGGCACCACCCAAGACAGCCAAGTGGAGGGTAGCTAAACAGTTAGCGTGACTGGAAATAATTTGATGTGAATTCTGGGTTCCTCTCACTTCCCTTTTCCCCTTCAACAATTTTCTAAGATAACTTATTTCTTCCTAATTAGCCCCTTCCATTAGCCCCTCCAGTTATTTCTACACATGTCAGTCATTTATTTTCAAACGCGGCCAAGCGGTGATGACAGCGTTACAAGGTTGACTCCATCCTCCCTGTGGGCGTTCTGGTGTCAGGGTAATATTGTAAGTGTGAGAGCATGGGCGGACTGGAGCTCAAGTCATATTTCAAATCTTTTAAATACTCACGGCTTGCTTTATTGAGCCTTCCTGGCACAAACGAGACGTCCAAATCTCAGAGGTCCAAACTCCGCCCATTCGGCACTTCAGGCAGATTGAAGCCGGTTCTCCAAGCATTTAAAAGAAAACGAATACCATTTGAACCCACATCTGGTTGTCTGCGTAACATTCATATGCCCAACAAATTGAGTGTGAGACATGGGCAGACCAAGATCAGGCAGCTTTCCTCTCGCACGCTAAGGCCATTAACTGAGGTTTGGCTAGCTTTTCAAAAAGACAAATATCAAAACGAATTACAATGCACCGTGGAAGTCAAACGAATGGTTTATTACTCAACACGACAACCAGAAATGCTTGTGGCAGGACAGTAGAGGTTCATGCAACAATTGGATTCTCGGTAGCACCCAATAAACACCACTGTACCCAAAGTGTGAGGGAGGGTTAGTATTGTTGATGTTTTGGAACATGTCTAGTAAAATTCAATGGTCTGGAAACAACAATACCAGCTAATTCCCAGCAGGCTGCAACAAAACATGTCAAGCTTGCCAGAGTAACTACATGCCCTTGATTCAGTGAGGTAGCAGACTTGGAATGCGCTCAACTGATAGTTCTGTATGTGTATTGTCCATAAATCATTTTGTCTCCCTTGTCACACACTAGGCTACTCTGCAGGATAAACTTTTACAAGATAATGTTTTTTTTAAAGCGGTGAAACTGTCAACTTCCACACTCTGATATGCTTTATGTCACATCATCCTGAAAATACCTAGCTACCAGGTGTTTATAATTGGAGAAGTTATAACATAGCAAGGAGATAGTCATATATAAAAAAGTTGATCTGTTAGGAAGAAGCTAGCCAAATAAAACCCTAAACCAATCCCCTGCATGATCATGGGTCTGTTGAATTTGAATCCATTTGATAAGGACATTCGTAACATAACATGCTACATAAGCTACTGTACTGTATATTTAGCCTGCACTGTTAATAATCTCACAATACATACACACACACACACACTCACATGACAGTATAATCCAATGAATACCCTCAGAGATCTAGAATATTCTCCATGGTGAAATCATCATTAGAATGTCTGCGAAGTGGCAATTGGAGTTATCTAGTATGATATCATGATCTGCCAGGTTCTGGAACCTTGTGGACAATGATGGGCTGGGGTAACATGAACCCAACACAGAGCCACAGTGTCTTCCCCTGGTTCCTCAACGCCAAGTCTTTCTCTCTCACTCTGTCAGGATCTGTAGCATAGCGGCATAGCCCCTAAAACCCACATCTCTGAGTGGTGCGTCTGCCTTTTCCACTCCTAGCAATTAGCCTCTCAGGTCACAAGCAGTACCAGCTGGGTTCTGTTGCCGTTCCTGTATCCTTTCACTAGCAAGGAGCGCCGACCGACTCAATTCGGAGCAGTCTTGATAAAAACGGGGTATCATAACATCAGCTCGGAGAAGCACAGCACACCCCCAGATAAAAAACAGCTGCTATCGTCTAGGACACTAATTTGCCCAGCAGTGAAAATTGAAAGCCGGGGAAGCAAGTTGAACATGTGGTTGGATAGCCTGACTTGTCAATACACCACAGGCTTCACAAGGGCTTCCTCTCCTGTCCCCAGGGAATGAAACACTGTACCATAATCACACACCGCTCTAATATAGATGACCTACGCGTATACACACATTCCTGGCACATCCTATACTTTATACAATAAAGTTGTATATATCATGATACATGATGATCATAATCAAGAGTAAGTTTGTATCTATGAGCACACATAAACACAGACACATATACGCACACACATTTATATCTACACACACACACACACACACACACACACACACGGGAAACATTCTCTCCAAAACCCTCATTGACTCCTCATTTTTCAGACAACCCCCCCGCCCCGATTTTGCCCCCATGGTCTGCTAGGTCTGAAATAGAACTATAAAGAGACCGGTGGAATAGCAATTCCCCAGACAATAATTTGTTTAAAATCTTTCTTGGGAGGAAATAAAAGTCCCTCTCACCCCTGGGTTTACATGCCCGTATGTGCCCTCAATGATCTGTTTACTTGGACAGACATTTCATTAAACAACCCAACAGAGAATCGTTGTCAGTTTTAATAAAAAAAATGATATTGACAAAATGGTTTATCATCTGCTAACAACATTAGCTTCTCCAAACAGGCTGGCACCCAAACGTCTTCAATAAATGACTCATAAATCACCACTCCAGTTCTACACAACTATTTGTTCTTCCCTGTCCGTGTTCTGGAACCATTAACGTCAGGCGTTCCTTGGGTATCTTAGCTTTCATCCTAATTATTTGTTGCGGCGTTTTATTTTGGTCTCTTCAGAAAGAAGGAGTATGTTTCTTTTCCACTGACTGATAGCCTTTTGTTGTTTACAGAGGCAGTTTTGCCAGTGACTAAGCGGCACCATTGGTCCCTAATGAACAAACCATAACAACCCCTTGGAAACTTGGGTGAAGGAATGGGGCAAACTAGCCGCTGAGCTGACTCTGAACTGTTTCACTGCTTCAACCTAGGAGGGCTCCCAGTCCGGCAGGATTTCCATGTTCAGTAGCAGGAATAACATATTTTTTAGGGAAACCTGGGATATTGAGACAATGCCAGGCTGTTGGATTTACAAGCTTCCTAGCATGCCTCTAAGCATTCCCACCTTTCCCTGCTCTCTTTCTAGTGTCGGCGTGTGCTGCTCCACACGGATAATACGGATATAAGCTGGCTTAGACGGGACACAGAATGAGCGACGAAGAGAGAGATGGAGAGAGGACTCACACAGACACTAGACAGCTGGACGATGGATCCTACAATCCCAGATGTCCCCCACTGATAAGACACATTAACTAATGGACCCATGGAAAAAGATTCCTCTTTGTGAAGAAGCCAGGAACCCTTCAGTGTGCAAAGACAAACCGCTCTCTAATTCAAGTATGTTTAGACTGCAGGGGAGAAGGTGGCCCTCAACCTACCACTCAGTCACCACTACTAAACCACTTCCCCTCTTCCCCTCTTCCTATCATTTGTTTGCCCTCTCTTTGCTCTCTTTCTTCCATTCCTCCCTGTCGTCTTCACAAGACTCCATGAGAAAATGTGTGCATTCACACATCTGTGCCGGCGTTCGGTGGAAACCATAGGGTCCTGATTGAGATAATGGCTCTGTGTCTGACCCCGGGAAAGACAACATCAGCTGTGGTATGTCTCTTACCGATCACTCAGTTGATGGGTGTGAAATGTCTGTTAACTGTATTCGAGTTCTCCACGTAGCAGCACTGCAGGCCATTCGGTGTGGTAATGTGTTGCTGTGCCTACTCAGATGCACTACAGCTGTACACTAAAGATCTAATTGTGTCACAGCAAAGGGTTTTGTTTGATTGTCCAAATTCGATTTTACGTCAGAGTTGCTGTTGAGAGAAACAACATGCAACTTTACCTCAGCTATGAAGGTTTTAGGAGACCTACCCCAGGTCTCACAAATCAACTTTTTAGGGAATGATAAGCCTATATAGAGTAAAGTGTAGGAGAACAGAAAGTTTCTGGGTTCATTAGTTTTAGTAGGATAGAAAATTTGAGAGTGTGCTCTGCTGCTGCTTGCACTCAAGTTACTTTAGCCTTCTGGTTTCTGGTGACTGGCATGACCGTGTGTGTGTGTGTGTGTTATTTTTGATTTATTAAAACATTCCCTTTTTCCACTTACTTTGGCAATGTAAACAAATGTTTCATATGCCAATAAAACCCTTTAAATTGAATTAAATTAAGCAGAGAGAGAGAGAGAGAGGGAGAGAGAGAGAGAGAGAGAGAGAGAGAGAGAGAGAGAGAGAGAGAGAGAGAGAGAGACACAGAGAGAGAGAGACACAGACA
>JACXGI010004991.1:0-23334 GCA_016801175.1 Esox masquinongy | reverse complement strand
ACTCTCTTTTTCTCACTCTGCCTCTTGCTCATCCTCCCACATACGTCTTCTTCCTCTGTTTCTCCAAAGTTTAGTTTTTACCCCAAACTTCTCCTGTTCACCATTCTGTCTTTCTTCATGTCCCTTTTCAGACTTATTCACTGACACACATGAATGTTTACTTTCTTCCAACCTCTCCTCCTCAATGTTTCCCATATGCTTCCATAGTATGCCACTGTTTGCAACCAAATAACTGAGACGAACAACTTGCGTTTCTAAAGGCTTTTTTGTGTTCTCTTTAGAGAGTATAGTAAGTACGGAAGTCAACTGTCATTTTTCAAGAATGATTGCAAACCTAATAACATGTAAAGTTAAGTTCATACGTAGCCTTCCAGAATTACTTGGGAGGTCTGGAAAACAAATCACGCATCAGAGCATACTTTTTTACCCAGTATTCATTGCGATTTTTTTGTAAGTTACTCACAGTTCATGGCAAAGCACACAACTCATTAGTGTGTGTAAACTAAACATGCACTAATTGTGTTGTTGACTGGTGTATAATAGCAATAAGCCATCTCATGGGTCTGGGGTATACTGCCAGTAGCTCATATTTACAGTTAGGTCCGGAAATAATTGGACACTGACACAAGTTTTGTTATTTTGTCTGTTTACCAAAATATATTCAAGTCACAGTTAACTAATGAATCTGGGCTTACAGTGCAGTCTCTCGGCTTTAATTTGAGGGTATTCACATCCAGATTGGAGGAAGGGTTTAGGAATTACATCTCTTTAATATGTAGTCCCCTCTTTTTCAAGGGACCCAAAGTAATTAGACAATTGACTCAAAAGCTTTTTCACGGACAGTTGTGGGCTATTCCTTCAATTGAGCAGGTAAAAAGCCTGGAGTTGATTCCAGGTGTGGCATTCACATTTTGAAGCTGTTGCTGTGAACCCACAACATGTGGTCAAAGGAGCTCTCAATGCAAGTGAAACAGGCCATCCTTAGGCTGCAAAAAAAAGAAATCCATCAGAGAGATAGCAGGAACATTAGGAGTGGCCAAATCAACAGTTTGGTACATTCTGAGAAGAAAAGAACGCGCTAGTGAGCACCACAACACAAAAATGCCTGGACATCCACGGAAGAGAACAGTGGTGGATGATCGTAGGATCCTTTCCATGGTAAAGAAAAACCGCTTCACAACATCCAGCCAAGTGAAGAACACTCTCCAGGAGGTAGGCATATCATTATCCAAGTCTACCATGAAGAGAAGACTTCACAAGAGCAAATACAGAGGGTTCACCACAAGGTGCCAACCACTCATAAGCCTCAAGAATAGAAAGGCCAGATAAGACTTTGCCAAAAAACAACTCAAAAATCCAGCCCAGTTCTGTGACAGTATTCTTTGGACAGATGAAACTAAGATCAACCTGAACCAGAATGATGGGGAGAAAAAAGTATGGAGAAGGCTTGGAACGGCTCATGATCTGAAGCATACCACATCATCTGTAAAACACGGTGGAGGCAGTGTGATGGCATGGGCATGCATGGCTTCCAATGGCACTGGGTCACTAGTGTTTACTGATGATGTGACAGAAGACAGAAGCAGCCGGATGAATTCTGAAGTGTATAGGGATATATTGTCTGCTCAGATTCAGCCAAATTCAGCAAAGTTGATTGGACGGTGCTTCACTTTACAGATGGACAATGATCCAAAACATACTGCGAAAGCAACCCAGGAGTTTTTTAAAGCAAAGAAGTGGAATATTCTGCAATGGCTGAGTCAAACACCTGATCTCAACCCGATCAAGCATGCATTTCACTTGCTGAAGACAAAACATACGGCAGAAAGACCCAAAACTTAAGGCAGTAAGAACAAACAACAACTGAAGACAGCTACAGTAAAGGCCTGGCAAAGCATCACAAAGGAGGAAACCCAGCGTTTGGTGATGTCCATGCATTCCAGACTTCAAGCAGTCATTGCCTGCAAAGGATTCTTGACAAAGTATTAAAAATTAACATTTTATTTATTATTGTGTTAATTGTCTAATTACATTTGAGCCCCTGAAATAAGGGCATTGTGTATGAAAATGGTTGCAAGTCTTAAACATTTCATACGATAATTTTGTTCAACCCCTTGAATTAATGCTGAAAGTCTGCATTTCAATTGCATCTCGGTTGTTTCATTTCAAATCCATTGTGGTGACATACAGAGCCAAAATTATGAAAATTGTGTCAGTGTCCAAATATTTCCGGACCTAACTGTATGTGCTGTTTCTAGGCACTCAGAGGTGTGTTGTATCTAAGAACAACTCTTAGCCATGTTATTAGCCAATTACCATTTAATTCACTTAAGCTAGCTATCTTACTTTTAATTGTATTTAAAAATAAGATAGCTAGCTTAAGCAAGCTTGTGGTGTTTTTAAAAAAAAGCCTTATGAAATGTGATTGCGTGTTATCCCCCACCTCCACTGACCAGAATATGCAGCATAATAACATAAGTTTTGGATTTCACAGATGGACCGCTTAGAAGTTAAATCAAATTGATACATGGATAGGAGTTTCCTGAATGTGTTCCTGGGTGTGGATCATCGCTGCAAGCACTCTTCACTCTCCCGTACTATATATTACTCCTCACACGTGAAAGAACAGAAGAACTTAACGCTCAAGGACACACGTCTAAACCTGGCCTTGGAGCATGTTGGTTATAACGTCTCATGGGTCTTCTCACAGGACACACCATCAAGCAGCCAGTCAAGTGCAGAGCAGGGCCCTGGATAACATGCAAACTGCATGTTTGTTTATTTTCTCATCTTGACTGATTAGTCTATTTTTTGCTCAGCGTCTCTGAGTCCTGGTTCACTGACGATGGATGTTTCCAGGAGTGTGTGTGTGTGTGTTTCCACAGGAAATGGCCTTGGTCTTAACAGGGTAAGCAGGTTTAGGCTCCTGTACCTTTGGCCCATATGTCCTCTGTGGTAACCCTGCCCGAGGCAGGGTCTAACACATACACACGCACACACACGTTTGTTTTTCTATCCTTGTGGGGACCTGAATGAATATTCCCTGTTTTCCCTACCCCCTTAACCTAAACCTATCCCTAATCCTAACCCTACAAGGCGCACATGCACGTTATGCTTTTCTATACTTGTTGGGACCTGAGATCTAACCCTAACCCAGAAATCCATGTTTCTTATTCCTTAACGCTGAAGCCTAAATCCTAATCATCAATGCCCAAACCTGATCCCAACCCTAACCTTAACCCCAACCTTAACCCCAAGCCTGCTGTATGTGTGTGTGTGTGTGTGTTGGTGTGTGTGTGTGTGTTTGTGTGTGTGCGTGTTACTATACCTGAGGACTTCTGGTTCAGTACTACATGTATACCCACAGAGAGCCCTGAGGTGAAGCCTTAGTTTACCAACCACCAAAACTTCTGAGGAACTCAACAGCAGATCAGTAGACTGGCCCCAGCGCTCTGCAGTGAGACTCTCTCTCTCACAACTTAATGAATACAGTTCTACTTGTTCTCAACTAAACTGGAGTATATGAAAGTTGGCATGTTGAAAAGTAAATTTTTTGTGATGTAATATTTTAAGTTGTTTGAAACAACTTGGAACCTCATCTACAGTCACACTGTTGGAGTAAAAGACACTGCTATAAATGGACTGGCTCCAGGGGTTTTGTTACGTGAATGTATGTATGTATGTACATGTATGTGTGTGTGTTTGTTTGTGTGTGTGTGTGTGTGTGTGTGTGTGTGTGTGTCTGTGTGTGTGTGCGCGCGTGCGCGCGTGCGTCTCTACCATCATGCTTTCCGGGCTTCATGGCAAACCATTTAGGGTGAGGGTGCAGTGAGGAAATACAGTGGTGTGTTTTATGTCACATAAGTATGAATATATTCCCTTGTGACAGAGCTTGGGCAATAAGAATAGACCATTTTTATCAACTTATTTTACTGTTTCTTATCGGCAAGTCTCTTTCAAGAAAGCCTCAGTATTATTGGAACTTCCAAGAGTGGTCAGGAGAATACCCGGGTTTCTCGCTCATTTTGACATCTAGTATATATATATATACACATTTATTTTCATGTCTAAGATGCTCGATGCAGAAGAAAGAAAAAGTGAGAATTTTAAGGAATTAAAGCAAAGAGATTATTTAATGATAGGATTCAGTAATGGGCATTTGTTAATGTTCGGCAATGTTACAAAAATCTTCTAAAAACAAAACTAGAATGGATGGTAATGAATAGACAATTAAAAATGAAAAGAAAAGCAATGCCAATGTTTGTGTGTATTAAAAATCCTGGTATGGGTTTTGTTTGGAGTTTCAAGGTCTATAGGTAAAACCATTGCAGAACCTGTGGACTGCTGAGTAAGTCTTAATTGCGTGTGAACGTTCATTGGTATCCGTGCGCGCACGCGCATGTTAATTTTTGTGTGTATGTGTTAGCGCCTAGAGCTTGGATGGTTCTGTGTGAGGTAAAGCCCACAGGTTTTAAAGAACCACACCCACTAACCACTCTGTAGCCTGGCTCTCTCCCCCTCTTTCCCTCTCTCCCCCTCCCCTC
Source organism: Esox masquinongy (assembly GCA_016801175.1). NCBI lineage: Eukaryota > Metazoa > Chordata > Actinopteri > Esociformes > Esocidae > Esox > Esox masquinongy. The sequence goes on along the minus strand of JACXGI010004991.1, from coordinate 18,790 downwards.
TCTCCCTTTCTCTTACTATCTCTCTCACCGGGTTAGAAAGCTAGAACGTCCGTGGTATCCGTTCGTGTTGCCTTGCTCAAACGGATATCCAATTCTAGCTGTATCTGGACACCACCGGGCTGGTCGTCGGCAGGGTTCACCACCATCCTGGCACCAAAGACGGCAAACGGAACAAAGTGAAGCGGCCATCTCAGCAACTCCCTGTCTGACTGCCCAAACCCACACCCGCAGAGAACGGGAACAGAGAAGAGAGGGAAAGAGAGGGGGATGGAGGGAGGGAGAAAAGGGGAAAAGAGAGGGATCGGGTGAGGGGGTTTATGAAAACGACCACGGCTGAAGGCAATCTTTAATTAGGGGGAGTTTTGGGTTTCTGTGGTTACTGTAACGGCACCAGTTGTCTACGAGGACGAGGGGAAGATGTTGAACAACACAGTTTGTTTACCCGGAGGATTAAACTAGTCCATAGCGTCATTGGTTCCCCATACATCAGACTGGCTGGTCAGTTAGCACACACACACACACACACACACACACACATAAAGGTATGCACAGTAACAAAACACACACATACACACACGCACACGGCCGTCCGGACAGCTGGTGTTGATGCCCAATTAGACTCCTCCCCGTAGATGACAACGTTGTGAACCTCCCATAGACCACCGCACCGTTGTAGCCCTGTAGTTCATCACAGCCATTTCAGCCCAAGACCTTTATTAGATGCCCATGGTCTAGCATAGCATAGACACTTATCACGTTAACCTGCCATTACCCAATTACAACCCCTCGTCTTTTGTTGTGGACCCGTGTATAGTGGGGAGACGAAGAGTGGGGAATTGCCCCTTAACGTGCAGCATGTCTTGGGAGTGCTTTATTATAGGCAGGGCGTCACATCAGTTTGAAGAGCGTGTAGGTTGGGTGAACAACGTCTGGGCCTGATCTTCTCATCTCCACTCTCGCTGACACACTGTATTTATGTGTGTAATTTACAAGCAGCTGGAGGAGTAAGGGAGACACTGAGGGAAAGTTAACGTTAACTAGCCGGGGATCCACAACCAACCCGAAAACTCACTCTACTGTGTTTGAAGTCGGTCGTGGCCTAAAAGGGGACGACGTTAAACCTTGTCACTCCCTCACCTTTTGTCTTCGGAATGGGCTGAATATTAGAGGGGGGACATTTCTGCCGTCGCTACACGCAACGGTTGGATAATCGGGATGCGATCTGTCCTGTAGACTACAGACTCAACGATCCAGTGGTAAACATTCGCTCGCATAAAGAATCTCTTGCCTCGCTTGTTTTTTGTTGCTGTGTATTTTTTTTTTCCTCGGTTAGCTCTCTGCTAGTTGCCTATGACGGAGCCATGTCTCAATGGGATTTTTACTGTGTTTACCTTAGGGCCCGAAGGTCTGAGAAGCATGTTTGGATAACCAGATAAAATGTGGAGACGGCTAGCTCCGAGAGATTGGAGAGATGGGGGACTTTGCAGCAAGAGAAATAAATAGCATCCAGATGGTTAAGTGCCCTACAGTGTACAACGTTAAGAATTCTCTATATAAATAAAGCCCTGTCGAATCTCCACTGAACATGTGTGCGTCTGTTTCGATGCGCTTAGCGTTCAGGTGTCCCGACCCACAGGCCTCCCCGTTGTGTTTCAAAACCTCTCTTGACTTTGGTTTCCAACAATCATCAACAACCTAAACTGTGATGTGGTGAAAATCAATTAAGAGGCCGCAAGATAATTGTCCTTTCACGTCATCAGTTGGTCCACTTCGATGTGGATCCACAGAGCGGACTTCTTAGGGTAGCAGAGAGACGCAGAAGACGTGCAGCCGCATAAACCAGCACCAATGCAGAACAAAACCAACACTAACACTGCACAGATGAGGAGGAGAAAAAGATGGGGCTTAATTTAACCACATCGCCTGACACAGAGACAAACTTCTAGAAGAGGCTGACTGCGCATATTAGTGAGAAGAATCCCTGGAGAATACAGCACAGTGGCCCTGTTTGGACGGCTGTGATCTTGGCAGTATGTGATCATGGCAGTATATGATCATGGCAGTATGTGATCACGGTAGTATGTGATCTTGGCAGTATGTGATCATGGCAGTATGAGATCTCGGTAGTATGTGATCACAGCAGTACATGATCACAGCAGTATATGACATGCGTGGTGCTGGGCTGGCTTTCTCGGCATTTAGAGATCCTCTGGAGAGCATGATGAGAGGGGAGCGCAGGAGAATGAGAACATGTGCTAGGAGGCCACACACACGCACGCGCACACACACACGCACGTGCACACACACACACACACCCACACACACACACACAAACACACAGACAAACATTGAAAAACAAACACACACCCAGACACAAACACTGTCTACCCCCTCCCCCATTCTCTTGGTAGGGAGTCCATCGACCACTAGTCTAGAGAACACACATTTGAAACCCCAGTGATCTCCATAGTCAGAGGGAGGTTCTGAACTAACCTAACCCCAGTGATCTCCATAGTCAGAGAGAGGTTCTGAACTAACCTAACCCCAGTGATCTCAACCCAGAGGGGGGAAGACTTGGTTACATAGTTGGAGGCTCAACTGTTTCTTAACTGTAAATAAAATAGGGTTAATATGGGGTTAACACAGAGTATGTGTATAATTTTATAAAAATGTATAAAACAAATGAATGAACCAGCTGCTGTAAGTCCCTGTGGATAAGAGTCATTGCGGTTATGAACAGATTTTTTATCAAACTGGTCATATTTTCTAACACAAACAGACTCCGTCCAGTCACTCCTGGATATTTATCTACAATACATATCCTCATACTGTATACTGAAGAAAAAAATATACAAACCAATGCTTAACCCCTCATTTTCCATAAGCAATGGAAAGAGGTGTCAACAGGATGCTTTGAATAAAAGCAGCCCAGAAATGCTACAGGTGTTTTCAGAAGAATCAAGGTGTTGTCCTCCATAGTGTTTAGGACAGGGATTCCCACAGATCAAAGACCTCATAACGGATATTTCAATGATCCTTCACTGAAATATTAAGAAAACTGAACTTGACCAAATGAATCAAAAAGCTTGCTGTTAATTTGTATTGATTTGCAATAGCAGTCATAGATCACCTCACACACATTGACACGTGGCCTCATCGCCTCCTACACAATGACACCTCCTAAAAAGGGTTGGACGGACAAAAAAAGGACAGATCTTAATAAATCACTAAAATGCTTGAATGGTTTTCTGGCACCGTGGTGTCATTTTTCTCAGAACCACTGAATTCACTCCATTCCAGCAATTATGATGATCCATCCTTCAGGAGAAGAAGAAACAAAATGGACGGGTAATCCAAGCCCACAGGGTCTCTCTGACGCTGATGTCCGCTGCCCGGAGAGGTTCAGTAGTTTCAGGGGTAGTGGACAGGTCAGAGGGAACGTCTCGTGAACAGCCAAAGGGGAGGTTTGTCGTAATAGAATGCCAGGATTCCGGAATGTGATCCTGATCCAATTTCTTGTCCAACATCCCGGACCTGGAATGGCAGCCAATATTCCGTTAAGCCCTTACCATTCCCAACCTCCTCCAGCAAACTTCACAACATTCAGGGAGACCTCAGCTTTTTCCTAAATTCTTCAGTAACAGTTGGCGTGATTTGTGAGGTATTTATATCAAAGAAGGTGAATGTCAGCGGAAAGAATGCACACTTGTTCATTTACTAAGCTCTTGTTATAGGGTAGGGTGTTAAAGAATGCCTAAAGCATTGTAAAGGAGATATTAACAGTGATGTTTTTTCAATAAGGGGAATTTCCTAACTGTGGTAAATATATCATAATTATAACTCTGTTCCAGTGAAATGTATGGAGGTTCTCTCTTTCAGTAAGAGAAGCAGAGTCAACACATTCAATTAAAATGTAAATGTGTTTTTGGCTGATTCATTTTTGCACAAATATTTTTTGGCACAGTAGTTAGGGTTGGCCAGTAAAATACAGTCATCATTTATCATCTAATTTCAGTTACGAGAAGTGAAATTAAAAGGCAAATGTTCCTCGTGATCATTTTATTTACCTGGTGTCACTGGCATGTGCATTGTTGGCTGAGGAAATAAGTACTATGCGGTCCAGAAATGTATAAAAAACTATGGTAAATAACTCACTGTTTGACACCTGTTCATGAAGTTTGCTGAGCTATTTTTTAATCGTGTGCGTGTGTCTTACTGTTGGTTTATGCAAGTTTTCTCATTGTTATTGATGTGTTGTGCCCTCTAGCCAAACGTACCAGACAGGTGGTAGGGATGAGGTAAACGGGTTAATTACAAGACCCTGTGTATATGTGTGTGTGTGAGCCTCATAAATATGTGTGCTTGACTCGGGCGTGAGTCATTGTCTGTCTGTGTGTGTGTGTGCATGAGCCAGGTGTCCTCGCCCCGTCTGGTTTACTGAGAAGGCCACAAAATGGTGCCAGTGTCCTCACCCACACCTGGTGTCTTCTATTCTCGGGACGTCACCCCGGAACTCTCTGGTCTCCCCCAGAGTGACATGGGAGCGGAACTGTCTCCTTAACGTAGATTACATCATGGCAGACCTAAAGTAACCGTGGTTACAGTAACAGGACGACCATATGTGAAAATAAGTTTAGCAACATGCAAAATGTTTGTGGACATAGTATATGGCTCCAGGCAACATGATAGATAATAAACGGAAGCAGCAGATCCATTATCTAGCTGTCAAAGTGTGTGTTTATGTGTCTTTGTTTGTGTGTTTGTGTTTGGGTGTGTGTGCAGCGACAGTATGAACGTGTGTATGCATTGTCTGTGAAACAGTCTGTGCGTGCGTGTGCAGAGTCCGGTGTGTGCTTATAAGCAGGTGTGTCCATGAGTGGTCCAGTATTACCTGCCTCAAAGCAAGCGTAGAAGGCACACCAGATAGGCGTTAGAGCAGGCATACTAGGGTTGTATGGTTTTATAGTTCTCTACTGGTGCTTTGCCTGTTTGATGCCTTGCAACAGGTCATAGCAGGATTTCTTGCAAATGTCCAGATTTGTGCCCCGTCCCTTAAAACTGTCAGCACAGGCCTTCAGCGCAGTGTGGATATTGCCTGCAGTCCAAGGTTTGTGGTCGGGGTGATTACGTAAGTATGGTCACTGTAGGGGGCGACGTCATCGATGCGTTACTGATGAGGACTGCAAGTGCCGTGGTGGAACTCCTCAACGTTGCCTGACGAATCCCGGAAATGTGACCCAGTCCATGTTTTCAAAAACCGGTTCGGTTAGTTTAGCATCCGCTTCAGCCTACTGCTTATGTATAGAACGTGTCACTGGTCCTTCCTGTTTGAACTTTTGCTTGTAGGAAGAAGGATGAAGTAATGGTCTAATTTGCCAAAGGGAAGTATGTTTGTATGCTTGTCTGTGAGAAGAATATGCATTTTTGTCACCTGTAATTGCACATTTGACATGTTGGTAAATAGTACGTTTCCCAGGCATTTATGTCACCGGCCACAAGAAAGGCCCCCTTTGGGTGAGCATTTTCTAGTTAGTTTATGGCTCTATATACCGAATTGTGTGTGGTCTTAGTTCCAGCGTCAGTTTTTGGTGAAATATACATTGGAGTTTTTACTTAGATGTCTTGGAGGTAGATCTGCCCTGTAGGCAGAAAATAATGATTGTTTGAATTAACAGAGGCCGGAGCTTACATCTCAATCAGGCTGAATGCTCTAAGTTGACACTTGACCACGGTTACTGCTTGTCCCCAACATGAACTCTAACCCGTACTCAAACACTTACCTTAATCGGTTCCTATCTTTAACCTAAGCCTAACCGTTTTTTTTTTATTACATCGAAATCATTGAATTTCAGAGTTGGAATGAAAGCTCTGCCCACTCCATTTAGTCAACCGATCACATAAATTATAATTCATTATATTATATTAACTCAAACTCCCAACTCCAACTGTATTCTGCTGCAGGGGAGTGGGGCTGCTAAATTACAGCATTTCCAGCTGAAATTGTTCTTACTTGACTCTAGATGGGGGGGGGGGGTACACAGGAAACCCCTAGGCAGTAACTCACCGAGAGAGGTGACAGGGGCTCGGCATGATGCCAGGGGCCGATGGGCCCTCCTGGAGCTGGGGCCTAACCACCCTCCCCTACATCCACCCTCTTTTCCAGGAAGAACCAGGCAGGGCTGAAGAACGTTCAACCGCTACCAGCCGGGCCTGTTCTTATCGCCAATCCTCTGGCCTGAGGGGGGGATATTTCCTATCTCATTGGGCTGGCTATCAACGTGTAGGGATGAAGAGGCCTCAAAGGCCGTTGTGGTTTAGAGATTTAAATTTTCAGAAGGTGGCGTAAGAAGTTATGAAAACATTTTTATCACCCTTAATCACAATCTACTCTTTTATCAGATGACGCTGGGATGCATCAATTTCTTGTTGTTGCTTGCTCTTTGGGGTTTCGGGCTGGGTGTCTGTATAAGCAACTGCTGATGTAAAAAAGGCTCTATCAAATGAATTTGATTGAATTTGAACGGCATGATAATCGGCATGATGGTGATTCTTCCTTTCATGAATCTTTCCTGTTCCTGCAGAAAATACAAATACACATGCGTCAAACACATGCCCATACACACACAAATACACTTTAGGATTTACTATTCTAGTAAAGTTTCCAAAATAATTCCCACAGAACACGTGTCCTACTTTAGTAATTCTACACTCACTACTGAAAGGCATTTGCATCGGACTACAACTGTGGCTTTTAACTACCTTTTCGCCTTTTGGGTTCGAGAACTCCCTCAAGTCCACTGCCGCCCGGGCAAGATGGAAATAGGAAATGTCATTATTCTTCCCATAATTCCCTGTGTGATTGTGCAAGCAACTCTAACACATACACAATTAAGCATTTTCTCAGCAAACCTGATGATTGGGTATCTAATTAGTTATTTACCCTAATTTCATTCTTTTTACTGTGTGCAGCAGAGTCTTGTGAATCAGTGTATATAAGCCATTCATCTATTGCAGTGGTTCCTAACCAGGGTTCCTAGGACCCCTATTGGTACTTGGCCTATCTATAGGGGGAATTTGAGAAGACTCATGAGACCACGGGCCTACTGTGAAATGAATATGAGGGGGTACTTCAGGGCCAAAATTCTGTTTGAGGTATAGTAGACGATAAAGTTTTTGAGTTTTTGGATTACACAACATTTTCCCTGGCAATTCCTAGAAAAAACTAGGCGACTTTATGTTTTTCTTTTTGAAGACTAACCAGTAACCATTTTTTAGGGACAGCTCTAATTAACTAGGAACATTTCTTAAGAATTAGAATTTGTATTCTTATCGTCTTTGTAAAGAATGGACTGGGTTGTAATGACAGAAAGACCTGTTCATTCTATTGAGAGCTGAACAGGTTACTTGGCACACAACATGCCTCCATGTCTCTATGTGACATGTGAGGTTGACTGGAGAAGAGCAAGTAAATGGTGGTCCTAAGCTAAGCTTGGGAGGATTGGGATCTAAGGCAACAGAGGCCCCTTTGAGAAAATGCCTGTCTTCTTTAGTCTATAATCCCTACGCAGTCTGGACTCTGCTTCAGACAGACACATTACATACCGGCAGGCATGTCATATCTTGGTTTCCTTCACTCTCTTATCGTCTCTGCCATGCATCGAGATAAGATCAGGAGCCTCAGACAATAAATGTGCCCAGGTGTGGACGCTGCACTCCACACGTTCCACTCCATTGAATCAGACAACGGGAGTAACTGTGGAACAGTGATACAGTGCCACTCTTTCTGCCAGAGGCCTTGTGCCCCATTTACAATCATGGATAAAGACACACACGGATATATATTTATTCAGTTCATCACTATAATATTGAATTTGGCCCACAGTGACCCGTCAAAAGCGAATGCTGCTGTCCTCACACGTCGTTCCCCACTCCTATCAGGGAGCAGTGCTGGAAAAAAACGTTGATAAAAGAAATGTTGGCTTGGCGATGTCTACTCTTTCTAGAAACTATGTGAAGGATTAAGAAGTCTTGTGCCAGTATAAGCAGCAAAGGAGATATACCGTATTGACTTTGACTTGGTCAACAGCTGACCTCAGGTCTGTGGAGAGACAGCTCATTTCAACCTTGGTTTTGTTTCTTAGAGATTAATACGAGACTGAGAGCTGTGACGAAAGACAACCACTGTTGTTACCATAAATGGAGTTTACTGCATTTTAGTTTCAAATAGTGACATTCTAACGATGGCCAATGCATGTCTGAGTCCCTGGGCTAAGAAACTAGGAAGAGGTATTACAAGATGTTCAATGGTACTAGAACGAAAGTGAAATAAACTCAAATTATGCGGTAGACAACACCAGACTCAGAGGGAACAGCGCCACTCACGTCTCATTGTTGTGACTTACTGTAAACACCTAATCTATGGCTGTTAGGGAAGTGGACATTAAAATACAGACAGTTAGGCAAATATGCTTTTCTTTAGCTTTTTCCAAGAATCTCTGGCCTTTGCTTATAATTTCCCTCTTCGTTGTTCCTACCACTGAAAAAGTATTATTCTTTTGTTCTTCTCTGTAGCAGGCGTACTCATTGTTGGAGACTGCATAAAGGAACATATCTGTGGTTTGGAGAGGAAGAGACGCTGGAACCATACCAAATGACACCCTATTACCTACATACTTCACTCAGTCTGTCCAGGGCTCCCTTAAATCCCGGCCAACAGTAGTGGCCTGTTCAGGGAACAGGATGCAGTTTGGGACGCGGATCCATAATCCTTAGTGAGTATAGCACTCGGATAGAAAAAAAAAAAAAAAAAGTCCAGAAAGAAAAAAGGGGAGAAGGAAACTGAGTGGACCGCACACACGCACCAACGTAAATGCAAAGCGGCGAGGGAGTTTGTTTTCACGTGAAGGTGGGAGAATCCTGCCAAGCTGGCAAGTGTGATCCGGCCTCCCTGTCCGTCCAGACACTGTGTATTGGTTTAGCTGCGTGTGTCGATGTTGGATGTCCTCCCCGCTAATACAACACGGGGCCTGCTCTGGTAGCTAGGAAAATGTTAGTGGTCAGCTGTAATGTTTTCTATGGCAGTTGGGGAGGAATTGTACTTTGCACTTGCCGATGCTCACACTTCATTGGGTAAACCAGCGTCCAGAAAAACAGGGACAATTCCCTTGATGTGGGTTCACTTGTAGGTCAGCTTCTTCTGCAGCTTAAAAGGGTTACCTACAAAAAACTCTTAAAACAATCAATGGTATTAATCCAGCAGGAAAACCGTATGTTTGTGTACCTCACAGACTCAAATGTGGTTAAACAGGGCCCAGTTTATCATGGTGTCAATGCCAAGTGTTTTCTGTGGAAATGTCAGCGCAGCACGGCACAGATGTCCAGCCTGGACGGTGACCAGTCCGACTAGCCAACAAGGTCACAGAACGTTCCCGAATCAGTTGGTGACAGAATACCCCATTCACCCCTCCTACAACAATAGGGCCGGCTCCAGGCAATATAAGTCTCTGGAGTGGTCGGATGGGGCCCCCAAGGCTGCTTCTGGCCCTCAATGTTGTTGTCATTTTGTTTTGGAACGCTGAGGTCGCTTAGGGTGCCCATAAGACTACAGCCAATCCCGTACCCCTAACTCATCAGGTCAGCTGGGTGTGGAGTCGCCAAACGTACCATAACAGATTGAGACAGAACACTGGTCCCTCACCTTCCCCTCCCCGCCAGACCCTAAATGTAACATCTCAACTGGGTTAACCAAACTGCCTTGAAGCTGACAGGGACAGGAGCCCAGTCACCAACCCACAATTCATCAGCCGCCAACTCCACTAAGTTATCATCCCTTCCTACCTTTCGACACCACGGAGACGTCCTGCCCTCAAGCCGCTTCTCTCCACCCCCCCCCCCCCCCCCGGGGAGACCATCAATCATCCTGCTGTCATGACAACGGGGGATGTCCCTGGGCCGCTGGACTCACGGAGTGATGCTTCCATGGTTCCCGCGTTCTGGTGGTCAGACCAGCCTGTGACCACTTGGTCTTTTGTGGCTTCGAGTGATTGACGCGTTGTGGCAATGTAGCAGGGTTCTTTGAAGAATGCCTGACGAATGCGTCGTCGGGTTCCTTAGGATTCACTGAAATTCTTTCTCAGGAATTAAAAGAATCAAAATTTACATGAATTAAAAAGACCAATTAGGTACTCACTAATGACATAATGTGTGTGTATTTAAAAGTACTGCTCCATGAAGATAGAAGCAATCAAACACCATTGGAACACACTGATGTTGAGGTGTCGTGGTTGTTGAAATGATGCAGTACCTACATCTTGTGACCTCCACCCCGGTTTTTCAGGTTTTCATGAGTCAAAGGGTAACAGCCTGAAAGGTCACAGGTCAACATTGTCTACCAGTTGGCCAGACACTGGTGGTACACCAAAGACTTGCTAACAACAGCAAAACTTCACATAAACCCAGAATAAACCTTATTAATAAAGTCTGGGGTCTCTTGGGTTTTTCAGTGTGAACGAGGTCAAGGATTGTCAGCCTTCTACATCACGGCATGAAAAATAAAGCAGGAAATATGTTTGAATATGGAGTGATCCAATAAATGTCACAATCACAAAGATGTCAGCAATCAGAAAAAAATTTAAACCTACAGAAAGCACATCGGCATGAACCTTAAAAAATGCCTCAAGACACATTACACTTAATCAAATCAAGGTTCAAGCTATTAAACAAATCCAAATCTAGCTACAGACAGCTTGGCTTACTCTCCAGAAGGCCATTCTCTGCTTGCTTTGCCTTTAGCTGAGTACAGTTCCCACACAGAGACAGTCTCTGACGGCACAGGGGCACATTGTAACCTGTTTTAATTACGGGTTGAGATTTGTGTATCTGAATCAGGAAGAGAAAGGACTCATGATACTACTTGCAATCTGGAATCATACAAAGCAGCTGCAAAAATTATTTGAAAAAATAAAAACATGAGAAGAATATCTCTCCAGCCAATTTCAGCCTCTTCCCAGCCATTCATACTAAAACAATGCATGACGCAGCTCCCAGGATGCACAATTTAAGTAACTTTTTGTGGTCAAGTTGTCCACAACAGTCTAGGTTCAAGCATTTACTGTACAATACCGCTGGTTGACTTGTGGCTGGGAGCTAATTTGCTAATCCCCCGAGTCGGCGGAGGCATCTGCAGAAAGTTCCTTGACTCATCAGGTTCTCGCGACCCCTTACGATTTAGACCCTCCAGTCAGATTTAGACCCTCCAGACACGTTTATTGGTAAAAGCATCTAACACAAATTCAGCTTCTTTTCAAGGCTGAATTCTGGTTCATTTATGTGTGTGGCTCTTATCTCTGGGTTGTTTACAGTTCCTCCTCCCCACCGGCAGCACGATCTTGTGCTGTTACGGACATGAACCCTGTTCCTCAACACACTATAGCCTATTCTGCTATAACTATCGGTGAGCAGTGGACAGATTTTTTGAGATACAGTTCAATAGTGCTTTGCAACTGGAAAACGTGCAAAAGTGCATCCACCGCTTTACAGGAAAAAACTCTTCAGAAAAGCTGAATTGGACTATAGCTGACTTAGCTAGACAACTGGTTTGCTTGTCATTGTAACTTGCAACTCCCTCAGTTAAATTTATACCCGTTCACCCGTTTTTATGGTGAGCCTAGAGTACCACATCTAGCTGTCCATGATAATTAAATTGAATGGAGGAGTTGAAATGTTTGCTTTAAAAAATTGTTAAAAATATCCAGTTCCAAAATATATCACTTTTTACTAAATTAGGTGTAGGCAGCCTAGCGGTTCGACCATCTGACGGCTAAACGAAATGAATCCCAAAGTTGGCAAGGTGACAAATCTATCATTATGTCCCAGACCAAGGGAGTTAACTCTTATTGCTCATATTTCTTGGCTGTAAATGACAATGGGTTATCAGTTTCATTGTAAACTTTTACTTTCAGCTTTCATGGTAAAATAAGGGTAAAAATGTAATTTTGTTCGTATAAAATACAGAATAAATTATTCTCTATAAAGATTAAAAACATATAGATTTCCCTTGAATACACTTTTCATTTAAGTTACTTTTGTTCTGATCTGTTTTGATTGGGCCGTTTGTCAACATACTTGCCCAGAATGGAAGCGTTATGCAAACATTATCATCCATACAACACCATCACCAGGTCTAAAAAATGCATAAATGTGGATATCAAGTAGAGTTTTTGATAACACATGCTCATATACGTACACACACATACACACAATGGGGTGCATAGAGAGACCCCGAAGAAGGGTGTTTTGACATGCCTGCCCTGGGTAGAGAGACATGGGAATATCGGAGTGTCGGACGGAACTGGAGACTTCTCGGACAGGATTTCTAACGGAGCGCATTTACTCCACTTCCCTACTAGGCCTAGGACACTGTTGAGGAAGGAAGGTGAACCCAGGCTAGTCCCAAGGGAGAGGGAGTCTGTTTGTGTGTCTGTATGCATGAGTGGTGTCAGCATAGTATGACTCACATCGAATAATCCTGACTATAAAGTCCCACATGCGTGACTTTTCGATAGAAATTCAACCCAATGCTGAGAGCCAACAAGCAGGCAGAAACAATACTGAAACACCCACATGCACAAGTCATCACAACAAAAAGCAGGTGGCTCGCAGCTAGGGGCCCTTTCTTTCCCAGGTCATGCGTGCAACAGTTTATCATCCTCCACCCACCACACCCTCGTAGAGCTGCAGCAGACTACCAGAGGGCTTAACGTCACTGCGCTGGGATGGAACGGGGTGAGGAAGGAGTAGAAACTCAACGATCCTTCTGAACTGAAGCAGGACACACTCCAAGGCTGGGCAGCCTTGACTATACCAATGACCCTCCCTGGAGAGTCACAGAAGAACAAAGACCTATGTGATGGTTTATGGTAACCCTAGCCGGTTAACACTGGACTTAAAGGCTGGGTTGAGTCCCATGGGCATGATGAAGCACTAAATAGAGTGGTTACATTGCAGTTGTTTCCTGGTGATGTATTTCACATGTTCCATGTTGAAAGGATGACCCACTGCAGGAGATTTACTGTTTTGACAAATGTATTATTATTCAAAATCTTTAGGCTGAGTAGGTGTACCTGAGACTGTTAAATCGTTCCAGGCGGGGACGATTTAACAAGAATCGTCCCAGGCGGGGACGATTTAACATGAAGTTGTGTGTTGTGGTGTGTGTGCATGTTCGTACCTGTGACTGTTTGACTCCAGTCAAAACATGATGTCTCTTCATGGTCAAGTGACCTCAGTCAAACATTGCCCTCCCCCACACTGCTTGCATGTGTGGATCAGATAACTCCGTCTAGCTGCACTCTGAAGACAAAGGGAGCCTCCTTTCATTCAGACAGAAGTGGGCTTAACTCGGTTTGTCTCATATGATTCGGGAGAAATATGGTACTGAACTAACGTGACAAAGGATGTAGTGTTTCGATGCAACTTGTGAGCGCGAATTAAGGTAGACCACATACTGACAGCCAGGAGCGTAGGATTGAGTTTGATATTAATACATTTAATAATAATAATACATTTCATGTGTTGTTATTATGAGGGGGAGGCAATGTACCTGCTTCTAACATTGGGGGAGCCAGATCCCCCCTGTCTCCCCCTGCTCCTACGTCCTTGTGCATAGCATTGCCTAAATGGATGGTTTTCAAAGAAAACTACTTCTTGCATGTATTTGATCTATTCCACAGCTGGGAAACCTTATTCCACTTGTTAACTAATCATGAAGCGTTTGGATGGGTGAATCAGGTGTGTTCTGTGCTACAACAAAATTGTGCAGCGTCCCCTGGTACAGCAAAATCCAGCCCTAGACCCTGTAAAAGTTGGTTTGGTCTCATTAATTTCTGTTGCAACAACGCCTTCTACTGGTCAAACGACTGAAGACCATGCGTGTCATTCGTTACCTTTCTATTTGCTAGACTTACTCACGTGATGAAAACACAAACATGGCGGCCTCCGCTTCAGTCCGGTCGAGCGTGGGGCTGACTTTGAGGCTTTCTAGAGTTATACCGGATTGTAGCAAATGTCCCTTCAACAGGTTAAACAGTTATTTGAATGTTGTAGCTGGTTTGTCGAATGTTGATCGTTTTCGGACATTAAACCGGCACTTGCAGACTTCCAGGGGTGAGTAGCTGGCTAACTAACTAGCAAGCTAAGTTGTTCAAGTCGTGTTCCCGTCCAACTCAATGTTGGCATGCTATGTTGTCATCAATAAGCTAACGGCCAGCTAACTAGCCAGTTAATTAATTAGCATGTCTAAGAATGTAACTTTACCTCGACAAGGCTTAAGTGATCTCTTGAACGAACACTAATGAGAAATAAACTCATAGGTGGTAGAAAAACAAAAAACAAGTCACGAAGTCGTAATAGCATCACGGTCTGAAGTTCAGGGTCGTCACTTATAAATCTCTGTTTAATTTCTAAAGGTCTGTACCACAGTGAGGAGAGTGCAGGCGCTGAAGACCCACAAGAAGATGTGTGAGTAGCATAATGCACCCTGCAACTTAGTTTTCGGTTAGTTCTGGTGCCGTTATTTCATCAGCTGATGTAATAGACAAAATCAGCAGTATTCACATGACAGAACTGATTTTCTGTTCTGTAATTTCAGTTCCCCATCTATAGTAATGTAATCACTGGGTTGACGTAGGATAGCTACAAGTGATTTTCAAGCATGTGCGTCCTCACAGTGTGCGGTTCTTGGTCTGCTCTCAGGGTTAATGTGGTGTACATAGACCGCTCGGGAAAGAGGATCCCTGTGAAGGCTAAAGTGGGGGACAACGCGATGTATCTGGCCCATAGACACAACATTGAACTGGAAGGTGAGGCCCAGCAGTGCCTGTGATCAACAGAGTCATACATGATTTCATGTGGTTGACTTAATTTCCATTGTCATTTATTCATTCAACACCGTGTTTCCTTCTGTCATCGGACTCTCAATTTCAGGAGCTTGCGAGGCGTCGCTAGCTTGCTCGACGTGCCATGTGTATGTTAACAGGGACCACTTCAACAAGCTGCCAGAGCCTGAGGAAAGGTATGGCTGAGATACTTGTGTTATAATTGATTGTGTCCTTGTTCATCCCCCCAAGGACTTTTGCCGGTTTGGTAATGTTAAAACATGCAACAAAAATGTGTTTATTGGGATTTTCTGTAAATGATGTACACAAAATATTACAGAATGTCATTGTTGGAAAATAGTGTCTTAAGTCATTTATTCAATTAACAAAAAATACGTAACAAAAAAATATTGATTTGCCTACTTACACCGTTTGGCAAAAAGAAAGGGTACACAATTTCAGGAATCATTCTAAAGCTGGTAGAGACTTACCCCAAAAACACTTGTTGCAAAAGGTGGTTCGACATAGATGAATACTCATCCTACCAATATATCAGTTTACTTCATGCCTAATTACCATTTGTTTCACAGTAAAACAATATCTTGCACCATCAAAGTGTTGTAATCAAAAGGAGAGAATTTCAATGTAGTTGTGACACAACAAAATGTGAAAAGGCCTTGTACTCATACAGTTGATTGCGTAAGATATGCTGTGGTCCTAGAAACCACCTCATCACACATCTTCGGTCACATAAACGTATGCATTTACAGCCAAACTGTATTCATTGTCACCGAGACGGACACTCACAATTCAGTGCATGCCAGTGAAGTTAATTCTGGTTCTCCCTGTCCTCCTGCCCTAGAGAGGACGACATGCTGGACATGGCCCCGGCACTTCAGGAGAACTCCCGGCTGAGCTGCCAGATCATCCTGACCCAGGAGCTCGATGGCATCGAGCTGACCCTGCCCAAGGTCACCCGGAACTTCTATGTGGATGGCCATGTCCCCAAGCCCCACTGAGGACACTACGTTCCACACTTTCACCCTACTTAGTATGAAGCGATGTATTTGTCACGTATGCTGAGTAGTATGTTATGGATGTTGGACCACAACCCTCAGGACGGAGTCGTATGGGAGAGAGAGAGACGCCCTGTTTGGACTGTCGGGAGGGATTAAGAGGGGAGCCGGCGTGGCGGGATAGAGAAGGCCTGAAGGACTCACCTGAGTGAAGATCTCATTTAGCTGCAGGATTATGTCCCAGAAGGGCTTTACTCTTCTCCCTGAAGTGTGCCGTATTTGTCTCACACAAAAAAAATCAGTGCTTATTGTGTAGGAGCTGAAGATGGGTGTCATGTATAAATACATCCTTGTTTGTTTTGAAGAGTTCTCAGGCCCATGGAGACAATTCACTGTCACAAGCTGTTGTTCCCTGTTTCGTAGTAACTTGAATCAGCATATCAGAAGGTTGTTTCCTCGTTATGCATCCAATTCAATCTATTGTCAGAGAACAACAGTGCACTTGAATGGAACATTCCATGTTACCACTTATTCGCAAAGGTCACACGCACAAGTCTCCTCATATGGAGCATGTAAACAGTCAGTAGTTAACTACAACACTCGCATTTAGCAAACTAATCTTATTGAACTCATGGCTTTTTTCATTCTGCATTACTATATGTGGAGATGAGAGCTAAAATTAAATATACTGAACAAAAATATAAATGCAACATGTAAAGTGTTTGTCCCATACGCACAAAAGCTTTTTCTCTTGAGAAAGCAACAGAGTAGGACCTGATACATTTATTTCCATTTACTAATTTCCATCTGTACTCTGTAAAATCTTTGACATTTTTCCATGGTGCGTTTATATTTTGTGTAAAATAAATAGCTATTTTTGGGAGGTTTGAATATGAATACATTATGTCCCAAACAAGTGTCATCAAACACGCACAGATGTTAAGCTTTGAGAACCATGTCTTGTCAAGGTCTCACAAGTCTCTGATGTAACATTTGCAAGAGGGCAGCTTGAGCTTGGAACTGGGGGGGTGAAACTTTCTAGAAAACTTAATTTTATGTCAACAGGTGCATTTTGTCCAATTCCAAGGCATTTCTGTCCATCTGTACACAGAAAAGATTTTTCTCATCCTTTCAGCATTAGTAGAACTGTCAAGAAAAATACCCGAATCCCAGCCTAAGTGCCCGTTTTGGATTTTCTTAAAATATCCATGACAATTTAAGGAGTTTCCAGGAAAGTACAAATAAACTGGCTCCAAGGCATTTATCCAATATTAGTTGCCAGTTGTTTTCCAGGAATGCTTTTTTGCCCCCATCCATAGCCTCTAATTGTACTATAATTTCTCCAATACATGTATTGTATGTATTAAATTAGCAAGTCTATGTAAGATATATGGATTAAAAATAAAATCTATATTGTATCCTGTCTTGAAGCCTTCAGACTTTTTGAAAACCACAGGTGCTGTACCAGTCGGTAATAATCATTACCAGGAAAAATGCATTTGTTTTACATTGACTGACTGATTAACGATTGTACATGGCCCTTTCAAATGTGTCACTGCTAATACTGACGCCTTGCCTGGCAAAAAAACCCCAAACATTCTCAGGCCAAATCAAGCCATGCCAAAGATTTCTGTTTTGTGTGTAGAAAGTTTTAAATGTCTCAACATAAATTATCATAAGTCTACTCAAAGAAAACAATTTGTGCACAAATAGGAGCCCAACCAAGTCATTTCCAAGTCTCCTTTGTTATACATGTCTACGTTCAGTAATGTAGCAGGCACTCAAATCCTTACATTTTACAATATATGGGAATCAAACACTCAACTGTGATGCTCCACCAGCTGGCTTACACAGGAGTTATATGGTAAATATTAAAACATTATAGCACACACCAACATCTAGTAAGCCTACAGTTAGCTGACTTAAACAAAATAAACACCTGTTTCATCTAGAAGAAGCCTTGCTGTCAACATGTTTACCAGTTCCTGGGAAAAGCTGGAAGGAAAGTCATGCCACACTTGTATGTGCCTGCCCAGGACAATCAACTTCAATCACAGACACGTGGCATGGTGTGTGCCAAGTGAAATGTTGCAACGTGCCAAATCAATTTCCTGAAGATAAAGATCAAATTGGTTGAATCACTTTTGTAAGATCTCTTAAGATCTTGATTCTATGAGAACCTAAGGTGAGTGCTCATCTTGGACCAGATCGCGTTTGTGAGAAATCGCCCCATGTTTAAATGTTGAAAAAGGTAAACCTCGATAGTTTAAAGAGCCATTCAATTAGATCAATCACAAGGATCTCTTGAATTAAGAATTTTTTCCTGGCCATGCTACTTTCTAACCAAGGCGGATTGGGAAGACCTCAGCTCTGCTGGCAGAAAACAGGATCGTATTAAAACTGCTGGGCCTCCGCGCGCTGAAAGATTAGTCGGCTCGAGCGAGACGAGTGTCAGAATTAATGACTAGCTATACTTCTAGATTAGAACGCCGATGGTTACATTTTCTGGTACATAAAACTTGACCAGGTAAGTGTGTTACAATTGCTTAATTATTTATTGTGTATTCTTAAACACTTTTTTGTGACCTATTCTGTTTTGATCCCCAAGGCCAAAATGTGACGAAGAATTTCGACTGTTTTGCAAATTTAGACTACAGGCTAGCTTAAAAGTTGTTGAACTGATGTTATACTGTACAGTTGCCTATAATAAAACGAATCATTATTGCGTTGTGGATAGGTATTTGTTGTAGGAAGGCTGTCACTATACCTATTAACAGCCTATTTACTTCCAAATTTATATTGTGATACTGCTAGTAAAAAAAAGACTGAACAAAAATAAGGCAACATGCAACAGTTTTTAAGATTTTACTAAGTTACAATTGACAACAGGAAAGGAGAAAT